>OZ020192.1:33299761-33452591 GCA_963971165.1 Philopedon plagiatum | reverse complement strand
GTAAATAATAAATATCATTGTGGGTTTTAAAAACAAATTAAAGAGTTACCAACAATGTTCAATTAATAATATCATATAATTTTATTTACCACCTAAACAATGAGAACACTGTCAGACTAACTGGATTATGTGCCGAATGATGTTTTATAAAAGCATACACCTGCACCCGGACACGTGTATTTCTTAACTTTTTAGTACTGGTATGGAAATAACACGTTTAAATAAAAACTAATGAGTTGGATAAATTATGAAGACATTTAGTGCTTAATCAATTATTGTTTTTCTCATTTACCGTATACAGGGTGTGACGTTGAATTGGATTTTTAACACCCTATGTATTTTTACATTTTTAAGAAATTATCTTTACAAAAATAGTAGTTTTTAATGAATAAATTAACAATGTGTGAAACGTACTTAAATGTCTACGAGCGTACTATTGATGGACCCAGAATGTTTATTATTTTTGCAAACTTCAAAAAGTCATAATAATTTACCTAACTTATTGGTTTTTATTTGAAAATTTCGTTTCCCATATTAAAAGAATTAAGGTGGTTGCGTTTATAAAATTTTTATTTTTGTTTTTCGAAAAATTGTAAATATTTCTAAGTATTTCATTGTAAGTGCTAAGAATTTCTCTACTGAGTTAAAATAGAGTAAATATTATAATTTAGGCCCGCAAATTTTGGGATTGATTTAGCAATGTCAAATATCACGCCAAGCGCCATAGTAGAGGGATATGATGCTCCCCGAGTCTCCGCATGCGCAGTAGGGTCGACCTTGAACGCCCAGGTGTGCTATTGTTATTTGGCCTTGATATGCGCAGGTGTTATTCCAAGGTCAAGGTCAAGAACTTGGCCTTGAACGCGAGCAGATGTTTCTTTGTTTGGTGATGACCAGGTGTACGATGCTTATTTCAAGGTTACATTTGCGGTGCATATTTTCAATGAATGCGAGCAGCTGTTTCTTTGTTTGGTGATGACCAGGTGTACGACGCTTATTTCAAGGTTACATTTGCTTGGCCTTGAACGCGAGCAGATGTTTCTTTGTTTGGTGATGACCAGGTGGACGACGCTTATTTCAAGGTTACATTTATGATGTTAGTTTACCTTGAGTTATTACTGGGGTGTAACATGTTTTGGTATGACGGTCGAGTGGGTTGGGTCTAAATGTGGATCGGTATATATGAGGGTAGGGGGGGTTAAATTTTAGTATAGAACATTGTGTTGAGTAAAACGGTTCAAGCAAGTTAATTTGAAAGTCATGGCGTACGTGTGTGAAAATTGTGGTAAATCATTTACTCGGAGTTATAATATGTTACGACATAAACGAGAATCGTGCGTAGCACGATTTGAAAATATGCATGGTGGAAAACAGCGAAAAGTTGACGATGGGGCATCAACATCCGAGGTGCGTACTTGCACTTGCTGCAATATAACCATACCAGCAAATCGAATGGCAGGTCATCAAAGAACAATACACCATAAAAGTAATGCATGTTCACCAATATCAGCTGGTGTTGAGCTAGTGTCCAGTGCTTTTAGAAATAGGATTGCCACATACCGTATATCAAGTGATAATGAACATACTGACTATTCATTATTTTTTGATGAAATTAAAGCAAGAGTGTTAGAGGTAGTAAGTGACCTAGTAAGAGTGCGTTGTGCTTTGAAAGTTAATATGGTGGTTGTTGGTCGGTATCTTTTACCAACACAAGATAATATGTACAGTGACAAGTCATTTAATACACGCAATGAAATTGTCACTTCAGGAAGCGATTTGGAAGAAATATATCAATCATTAGTGGAAGCCATGAAGACTCAATCGACTGAGTTTCAGGAAAAAGATTCAGGTATGTTATAAATTAACGACTAAAAATAAAATAAATACTTATGTCATTCTTTTTTGTTTTCGTAGGTTGGGCTCTGGAAAAAATTCTATACCTGGAAGTAAATGTCAACGAGTATAAACCTTTTGGTGGATCTTCATATATAAAGTTACCCCGATTCATCGAATTGAAAAAAGCCATCATCAATGTGTTTAATCAAGATGAGTGTTGTTTTGCGTGGTCAATCGTGTCTGCTTTGTGCCCCACCACTAGAATGGCATCACAGATTCAATCTTATCCACACTATTCAAGAGTGCTGAATTTTACAGGTATAGACTTTCCAGTAAAGTTGCGTGATATATCAAAATTTGAAGAAATGAATAATATTTCAGTTAACGTTTATGGTTTGCAAAAAAATTTCGAAAATAATATGTTAAAGTACGAAGTTGTCGGTCCATTAAGGTATTCGGGTAGAAAACTTAACAGACATGTCAACTTGTTGTTAATAACAAAGGATTGTAGTATTAAAGATGATGATGAACATATTTGTGATACGCGTTGTTCTAAAAGTCATTATTGTTGGATAAAAGACTTATCGAAATTATGTTCCAGTCAAATTACATCACGTAGAGATAAAATGTATTTTTGTGATGGTTGTTTGATATATTTTAGTTCACCATCATCTTTGATATCACACCAAAAAAATGACTGTAACCACAAATATTCATTAACACCATCACTAAATTTAAAAATAGATAAATTTGGAAGGAGTGTAAGTGAAAATATATTAAAATTTGACAACATAGAAAAGCAAATGCGTGTACCGTTTGTCGTTTACGCGGATTTTGAATCGGTGCTTAAACCACTGGATACAGTGGAACCGAATCCCACAAATTCTTACTTAGTCAAAAGCATCAAACATGAACCGTATTCTTTTGCGTATTTAATTAAGTGCTCCTTTGACGATTCGATTTCAAAATTTGAGCTCTACCGGGGAAACGACGCAGCCCAGGTTTTCGTTTCTCGACTTGAAAGTGATTTAAGATCTCTTTACAATACATACTTAAGAGATATAAAAGCAATGGAAACTTTAACGGCTGACCAAATAGCGGAGTTCAATAATGCCACAAAATGTGGTATATGTGAACGACCTTTTGAAAATAATAATTGTAAAGTAAAGGACCACTGTCACATAACTGGGAAAAAAAGACCTGGTGCTGCTCATTCGATTTGCAATTTAAATTATAAGTTACCCAATTTTATTCCAATTATATTTCATAACTTGAGCGGGTACGATTGCCACATGTTTATTAAAGAGTTGTGTCGTCACGGAGACAAGATCGATGTTTTAGCTCAAAGCAAGGAAAAGTATATTTCGTTTACGAAAAGTATTTACGTTCACGATTATGTCGATAATAAAAGTGGGACAATAAAGAAAAAATATTTGAAATTGCGGTTCATCGATAGTTTTAAATTTCTATCAACGTCACTGGAAAATTTGGGTAATGGATTAGCTGTGGGTAGTTTCAGGGAAACAGGAAAATATTTTTCTGATAATGAGCAGTTTAATTTAATGCGTAAAAAAGGTGTTTTTCCCTATAGTTTTGTCGATTCAATAGACAAAATGAACCATCCAACTTTACCCACAAAAAATCAGTTTTATGATAGTTTGTCAGAGGAGCACATTAGCGATGAAGATTATGATAGAGCTAAAAAGGTGTGGGACACATTTAATTGTAAGAATTTGGGGGACTATTCGGATTTATATTTGAAATCTGATGTTTTATTATTAACCGATGTTTTTGAACAGTTTCGCGATACTTGTTTAGAAACGTATAAACTGGATCCAGCACAGTACCATACCCTTCCAAGTTATTCGTTTGATTGTATGTTGCGTATTTCTAAGGTAGAGTTAGAGCTATTGACCGATATCGACACGGTTCATTTTTTCAAAAAAGGTATTCGAGGCGGTATAAGTCAGTGTTCAGAAAGGATGCACGCTGCCAACAACATATATGTACCAAACTACGATCCTAACGAGCCATCATCTTTCATTGTTTATCTTGATGCAACAAATCTGTACGGTCATAGTATGTCGCAAGCATTACCATTTGGCGGCTTTAGATGGTTATCAGAGCATGAAATTTTAAATTTAAATATTATGGATGTGGACGATAATGGTCCAGAAGGATACGTTTTGGAAGTTGACGTTCATTATCCGGATACGCTATATGATGATCATTCCGACTTACCCTTTTTAGTTGAAAATATTGTACCACCCACGGAATCGGCAAAATTTTCAAAGTTAATTCCGAATTTAAACGATAAAAAGAAATACATCATTCATTACCGAACATTAAAACAAGCAATCAATAACGGCCTAATGGTAATGCAAACACACAGAATTTTAAAATTTAATCAATCCCCCTGGTTAAAGACATATATCGACTTAAATACAGATTTGCGCAATAGGGCAACAACAAAGTTTGGTAAAGACACTTTTAAATTAATCATTAATGCTGTTTTCGGCAAGACCATGGAAAATGTGGAGAATCGTAATGATATAAAACTAGTCACCCGATGGGAAAATGACAGGAATAAAATTGGGGCACGAGCATTAATTTCTCGTCCTTATTTTAAAAGTTCAACGGTTTTTAATAAAGAATTCGTTGCCATTCATATGGATCGATTAAAGGTAACTTATAATAAACCAATTTATATCGGATTTTCCATACTGGACATGTCGAAAACAGTAATTTATGATTTTTTCTACTCATTCATTAAAGCAAAATTTGGCAAAAATGCTTCTTTACTGTATACCGACACAGATTCGTTAATATTAAAAGTTTACACCGAAAATTTTTATCGTATAATTGCAGAAAATCCGGATAAATTCGATACATCCAATTATACCGAAGGAAATATTTTTAACATAAAAAAAAGTCAGTCAGTAGTAGGTAGAATGAAGGATGAATTTCCAGGTGATCCAATAATAAGTTTTTATGGTACCGGAGCCAAAGCTTATTACATAAACTCAATCAGTAGCGAAATTAAAAAAGCGAAAGGTATAAAAAAACGTGTAATTGAAAAACAGCTTCACCTGGAAGATTATCGGAATATCGTAGAACGTGGTGGTCAGATATTTCGAAAAATGAAAACCTTTCGAAGTTATAAACACGACGTTTATACCGAAATAATTAATAAAGTTGCTTTATGTCACCACGACGATAAACGTTATATTATACCATCAACAACAAAAACTCTACCTTGGGGGCACCCAGACATAAAGTTTTACGAAACAAACCCTGAAGATAACCTAAATATGTTAATACAAGCTATGCAAAGTTTTTTACCCGAAAATATTAGTTATAATTAGAAAAATGTTGGAAAGTCTATGTTTTAGAAAAATAAAAAAATATTAACTCCAATGTCACGTAGTTTTATTAACCACTATAGTAATAGCAATAGTTGAAATTTTATAACGCAGGATAGGAAAATACATAGATAATTGTTTCAATAATATCTTGTTTTATTTTACAATATAGTAATAAAGTTACAAAAATAAAAATTAATTAATGTCTGGCTTGTAAACTTCTCGTAGCATCCATTGTCTTCTCAACATATCAGATCTGCTAATCGGCCCTCGTCGACACATCAGCGTTCCACAGTAATGACACTTAACAATCCTTACTCTCAACAATTCAATGTAACTGTAAGATTGCATGTGGTCAGTCCAAATATATACTTCTCTTTTACAATTATAGCAAACAGCAGAAATTATTATTTGTGCTCCCGAAAAAGTCTCAGCTGGACGACTGTTATCTTGATCTGCGGGCAACATTATAGTTTCTGATAATAGGCATCGAAGGAAAGAGAGTGTCTATAAATATGGGTTGTCTGGGTCATATAACCTTGAGAGCACAAACAATAACAGAAGTAAGGACACACGATTACCTTGAAAATATGTCCTTGAATCGCTGTTTAGCCGTAGAACGCAACCTTGTAAGTTGAATTAACTTGTTTGGCCTCTAAAGCATCAACCGTCAGATAGGGTGGGGGAGTTTATGGTGGGGTGATAAGTATAAATTTGGTTTGCTAGGCAGAGCATTTCATAGTTCGCTAGAACAGTTCGCCAAGTAAATACATTCGTCAGTTAAGTGCAGTGAGTTAGTTAGAAAAATGAATTCCGGTAGTGAGTCGTTGTTAAATGCGTTTAACTTGGATGGAAGTATCCAAGCAGAGTTGATGGGGCAGGACGTTATTGACCTGCTGACCCCGGGTGTGTTTGACGAGTGGCACAATGACGACGTGCTAAACACTGCGTTTGTGGAAGAAGAGAATGTGGGTGAAAAAAAAGTATCTTCGGCGGTTGATTACGTCAACAACTGGACGGAGAAGGACGGCGGGCGCATCAATATCATAAGTGATGTGGTGGTAAAGAAGGCGAGGCGGCAACCCACTACGAAGTTGGAAAAGCTGCTGAAATTGCCAAAGACAGCCGGCAACAATAAAAGTCAATTTTATGCAGCTATGGAGGGTGAACAGAAGAAGAAGAAGAAATTCGTGTTCAAGCGACCAACAGTGCCAGTTCAATACCCCGATTTTTTGGAGACGTCACAACCACCGAAGCCTCTGTCACCGGTCGTCATCATTAATGAAGGCCCAAACTCGACAACGCCCGAGCCGCCGAAGTCCATGCCTCCGATTGTGTTGGTGGCCGACGCTGACGAAAAATCGCCGATCGCGAGTGCGCCGATATCGCCAATAGTTGGGCGTGGAATGTGCCGCAAACCATTAAAGAAGCGGTGCAAGCGGCTATTCGAGGCGGTTAGTCAACCCCGTCAACCTGCTGCTGCTTCTTCTGCAGAAGTGCCGATACCGGACTGGATGGAAGAGTTTTCTCCAAGCCAGAAGTGTGCCTTCTCCGTGGCTTTTAGTGCGAGGCAAAAACTAGTTGATGAACTAAAAAAGAACGATAGTGATGTGGCGCAATACGAGAGACAGATTAAGGAACTGCAGGCGAAAATTGAACAGTGTAAAAGTGAAGGGGAAGTGTGTAGAAAAAGACTTAAGTTATTGGACAATTTTCCATATAATTAATTTTAGAATTTTATTGTAAATATAGAGTTAAGTTATTTTTGTAATAGTGTTGTATATATAAGTAAAATAAAATGTTTTTGTATATATGATAATAAAAAGTTAAATGAAACAATATTTTTTATTTCTAAAATAAGTATGCGAAAGTTACACAAAATAAAATAAAAATGCAAAATAGAAAAAAGAATAGACGAAAAAATGTAGGGCCGTAACTTTAGGTGTGTAATCATTAGATGCACACAACTTAAGTATGCGATAAAGTGTTATGTCTGTGAAGAGAGGCTACCCGTTACAATGCCTGAGAACATGCATCTTATTTGTAATAAAATGTGAATTTTACTGCAAGTAAGATAATAGACCAAACTCTCGGCATTTTCGTAGAGAACTTACTAGAAATTTAGCTAGTTCTAACGTATGGTAAGAACGTACATGTCTTTATAGAGTAACACAATATTTTCCAAAAGAAATTAATTCTTGAGAAATATCATGTTACTTGGGATGTGACATGAATCAACTACAAACTACGATCAAATATTTTGTAGCCCTGAAAAGGGCTGATTTTGTCGGGGTAGGTCGGGGAGGGCATGGTTCCGGGATCAGTTGGTGGAATCAGCTGGACCATCATCATCCTGATGGTCCGTGATCCACCAAGTGGATGAATCGGCCGGACCGTCATGACCTTCCGGCGGCGGTGGTGGCACCCAATCAGTGCTGGAGTCTGGCTCCATGTCTTCAGCCGACAACTCCCCATTTTGCCAATCCATGTTTGGCAATTCCAGACCCACATCTGCTTCTTCGACCGCCCGCTCCTCTTCCCAGGCATTAAACATATCTTCTGCCTCGATGTCTAGAAGTCGTTCGATGTCCAAGAGTAGGTCATCCATATCGACATCATTCATGTCAACGGTATCATCGCTAAAAACCGATGAACCGCGACTCAATGGTCTTTCGAAATCCATAGTTATATCTTCGTACTTTAAGATTTAAAAATGAAGTGATTCTGTGACCCGCTCGTAACCGTTTAAATAGAGATAATCTACCCCCTCCACCACTCCATCCCCACCTTTCCACCGCCAACAAACTAGAGTTTATTATACAAATGCCCTCCATCCAAAAATGATACTGGCGGACTTCACTGTCGAAAACTGCTTTTAGTTCTCAAAAATGGTGTAATTGTGTTGTGGAAATGTGACCGACAAAGAAACTTATGCTCGATCCGTCTGGACTTACATAATTTCTATCTAATGTCACAGATGCCGTGGCATTAGATAAATACAAGTAAGATCAAAATATCCTGTACAGATGCCGTGGCATTAGATAAATACAAGTAAGATCAAAATATCCTGTCATCCTGAAAAGGACGGATTTTGCAAGGAAAATTATAGTCGATCCGACTGGACTTATATAATTTTCTACCTAACACCACATGTACTATGGCATTAGGTAACTAAAACTACGATGAAACATTCTGTGGCCCTGAAAAGGACCGTTTTTCAAGGGATAAAATCTTATTTGTAATCAGGCTCGATTACAAATAAGGCACGCACTCTTATGTTGTAGAGTACCAAGAGCTACTCCACAACCTTTACAGTTCGGTATGTGCGCGCGACTACCGAAATCTTGGGTTACATGACCACTGAAGAATTGGTCACCAGCCGACTTGTTTTCCAAGTCGGCATAGCAGCCAATACACCAGCCGTCATCACCCACCTTCACCAGGTTTAAGATCTTGCACACCCGGCGGGATCGGACGGGGAAAACTTTCCTCTGTCTAAGTGCCCAATTATCCAAATTCCTAGGAGTATCATCGCTTAAGTATCCATCATCATCTGATGATGCCATGTTGAGATGAGCGAATGTAATGAAGTAAGCAGTCGACTCGAGCTGCTTTTAAAGACCTCAGCTTCCCCCACCCTTGCTAAAAATACAGGAGGGGATGATGGTGCGATTCTATGACGACTACCAAGATATGATAGAACCCTTAGGAGATGACAAACTTAAACGCTGAAGGGTGTTTTACGTGCAAAGATATAAGAAAAAGAAATATATAAAATTCAGTTTTGGAAGGTCTAAAATTGCACCAAAGACCCCCAAAGACCCCCAAAAACCTCGAAAAATCCCGGGGTGGCCACTTCGTGCCCCCCCGGGCCCCCCCCAGATCGGGGGCTCCGCCCCCAAACCCCCGCCAGGGGCTACCGCCCCTGGACCCCGTTTGGCTTTTGCGCAACGGAGGCGGGCCAGCGGGTGGGCGGTGGGGGCGGCCGGGGGGGCGGGGGCGGCGCGGAGGTTAGGTCGCTTCGCGACCTAACGACGGCGGGGTTTTGGGGCCTCGCCCCCGAACCCCGGAATAACAGTCAAGTTGTACAATTCACATTAGTTTGGACCTGACTATCTTTTCATAGTTCCCTGTTTTCCCTAAAATACATACCTACTCCCTAGGTCTTTTTTTGACCGACCTCTTATTACTTTTAATGACTCAAATCACTCGGGTCTTATTTAAAAACGATTATGCCACCCATCCCTCATGCCTTCGCCCTATTCCCCACAGCTTCCCTATACTACCCCTTTGAATTAATTAGAAATCTGAAAAATGTCTTTTTCAATTTTTCCAAATTAAATATTGAAAAGTCATTTCCAATCACAAAAAGTTTACTCTAAAATATTTTCCTATAACTTTTTTCGATCTGAGCTACACTTCTCCCGTTATTCATGAGCAAACCCAATCAAACCCCATAATTCTTGAAATTTTGATTAGTCTGATCATTTTGATCATAAAAAGTTTTATGTCAAATGTTCTGAAATGTCCTTGAACTATCAAATAATAATAATATTAATAACAAAATTCTTATTATTTGTATTGGCTAAACAAACCCAAGCAAACCTGAGCAAACCCACAAGTTATGTGCTTGTTGTCATTGCTTTGATCCGAAATAAAAATATTTTTGTTATATAAGGGTTAATGTGGTTGCTTTTTTTGTTAAAAATATACAAAAATAAAAATCTTAGTGGGTCGACAAATATCGATTTTTAGTTCCAAAAATATACGTCTCGGAAATAACTAAATGGATACAATTTTTAAGTTAGAAAAATAACAATTTTAACGGATCTTGGACCTTTAACTTAAAATAAGTTTTAGACACTTCTAGGTAAATTATCGAAAAGAGTTATGCAAAAATGCCAACGTCTATTTTTAAACGTCCTGAAAATGTCATCCTTGGTCATCTTTGCATTTTTCACCGATTCAGTGTCAAACACAAAGTGACTAAGAATATCTAAACTACGATCAAATCTTTTGTGGCCCTGAAAAGGGCCGTTTTCACGGTGGGTTGGAGAGGGAAACCTAGAGTGGTTGTTCCCCTCTCGCGATCTGCACCGATCGCGGTGCAGCTCGCCGTCTTCGCACCTCCAGCCGAGTGCTGCGACGGCTCCGGCGACGCTCCGTGAGCTCTTCTAACAGAGCCGCCCTTTCTTCAGGACCCAGCAGCATCTGTGGTCCTTCCACCACTTCCACGGGCTCTGTTGGAGCCGGCTCCGGTGGTGGTTGCGGTCTTGGGATCGGCTGTACGATAGCCGTTGGCTTATTCGCGTTTTTTAAACGCCAAGCCTCCCAAAACTCGCTTATTTTGGACTCCCTTGTCGTCCTTAACATCAGCCTGTCCCACTTCATGGCTGGTTGAGAAATGAAAATTGTGATGGCTGCTCCCGCTTTTAAAAGCATTTAGGATGGTGGGGGATGAGAGTGGGGGTGAGAGTGGGGGTGAGAGTGGGGCTAAACAGTTGTAACATATCCTTTCAGAGTAACAAAATATTTCCTATAGAATAGATTTCTTGTTCGAAATATTTTGTTACACTGAAAGGATACGTCTGTTTTTGTCATACTTAAGAGCAGGTTTGCCAACGTTCTATGTGAAACGACACAAATTCAGATGTATCTTTTTGAGCGTATCAACCCAGAGTGAATTTATTGTTTAAAATATGTTTCTTGATAGAAAGTTATGTCACTTTGAATAACTAGAGGCATATGCGTTCTTATCATACATAAAAACTACAAGCTAAATCTTGCAAATGCTCTTTCTCTCGCCATCTATGTATGATTTAAACACATAATGCATCTCTCACCCAAACTAACACAATTTTTCCTTCGAGAAATATCTTCCTTAGGAAACATAGTGTTTAACTACAAACTACGATCAAATATTCTGTAGTCCTGAAAAGGACTGATTTTGTCAGGGGACAGGCAGGGTTGTCGTATGAGGAGCTTTATTTGTAATAGAATTTACATTCTATTGCAAATAAGGCAAGACTGCTGATGAACGACGGTAAACAGTCTCTCCCTACACAAAGCACACCTCGAGTGGTTCCGCCTTTGATCACCTCGCGAACCCACTGTAAAATGGGTTGTGACGAAATGAACATCCATAATCGCAGCTCCAAATCCTCTCGTGTAGCAGTTCATACACAAATCTCTAGACCCCCATGAGACGTAGGATTGCATGATGCAATACCTAGGTCTAAGCCTACGCGGTCTGCGTACGAGCCTATGTTGCACATTTGGTGCGACTGCCTGCTCGTCGTCACTAGAATAACCATTATCCGAGCTTGACGACATTGTGGCTTCGAGTGAATTTAATTTTCTAAATCCCGTCTTATATACTTTCTTTTCCCCACCCCTCTCCTAAATTTCTCTCTATTTTTCGCCTCATAACCTTATTTACCAAAGCCCCACATTTGAAGTATTAAAATAAGGCAATAGTAAAAATAAAACGCAAATATGTCCTTTACAAGTTTATTTTAAATATGTAAAAATATATAATTTGGAGAATTACATAACTTCAAACTAATGTATTGATTTGTTAGTAACAGAACCATTAAGTATATTGTAGCTAAAAAATGCATCGTGAATAACTAACGCGTACACTTTAATGTCTTTAGGAAATTTACTTTTGCGTGTTTCAAACTCCAATTTCACGTCCACTGTGGACGTCCTCACGGCTTCTGGTTGGTGACTGCAATCGATTACGAATAACGGATTTTTCAGATAGTCGGCAAAACTCATCATAGGATCGCTCAGTTCTCGCTGGTAGTAGCTAGCTTGAAAATTCTCATAATTATAATAGGCTGCGGCATACAGTTTCTTTGAAAAATCTAAATTCCATCTTTCGTACGGAAATACGGCAGAGTTCAGATAGAGCCTAATATCACTTATATCGGCCGTTGTAAATTGTGTGCTATCTTTTGCTCTGTTGTCGGACGAGCTAGTTGGTTGAAAACCGATAATCAAATATCTCGGTTTTTCGAGACTCGTGCTAGTTCTTAAGGCCCAAACGTCTGACGATGTTTCTCTCAAAGAAGGTAGCTCGTAAAGATCCCATTTACGGTAAGCCATTGGAACGTTTGCGTTACTGCCACCTTTATTCATGCGTGATAATATCTTTAACTTCTGTCGATCGTCTGGAATAATGTGACGAATTTTCCATTCAATTTTTTCGATTGAAATGTCTGCATCTACTTCGCCGATATAGCAAGTGCGGGCGATAATTAAAATCAACTCTTGCTTGACGTTAAAAATACCCTTTGAATAATCCTCTGCGAAACCCATGAGATATTTTAGAGGAAGCTTGCCGGAGAACATGTTACTTGTGGAATCTAGTATCCCTTGATTTGCTTCGTCTAGACCCCATCCGCATGCCATGAGAGCTCTATTTTGTGCGGCACCCAATGACACCATAGTTTTCATCGTTGTGGTAATTCCGGGTTTCCGAACGACGGCAACTTGCTCCCCTCCCATTTCATAACGACATTCGTCGAATAGAAAGGCGATGGCATTATTTGATAGATAACATTTTTTACTAACATCTTTGGGTTTAAATGTTCCTTCGATGTAAATGTAACTATCCGATATATCCAAAATGATATCTTGAAAGTGTACAGGTATACGAATTTCATCGGAATTGCGGAATGTTGGAGAACCGTAAGGTTTATATGTGTGTTCTTGAAAACTAATAATGGAGTTATCAAAAATGGGTTCGGTAAAAACTTCGATTTTGTCACTGCTAGCGGCCATCATTTTCTAATTTTTCTCACTTTCAAACCGATCGATTGTAGAAATTTGCAATCTTTCGCGGAGAGCTGGCGATTGCTGTGCGGATGTGTTTTCGATCGTCCGTCTGACTTGCGAATGAACCTTGACTGTGTTGTCTGCTTACTTTTATGTCGTTTAACTGAATCTTGAATTGTTGACAGCTTATGCAGTTGACGGTTAAAGCAAAAACCCATTATACGATTTTTTTCAACTCTAGTTTAACTATTATTTTCTCACCTCGAAAATCGATCAAATCACCGCTATCGTCCAAGATGCGTAGAGTAATGTTGTCGATAAACTGACGACCATCCGGCATTATCGGCATATAAATATTATTTTGCGGTTCTTTAGAGATTTTGTAACCGGGTTCGACGTCAATATCAAATTCAAATAACGTATGACTTTCCAAAGAATTCAGGTATGCTCCGGAAATTATATTACAATCCACACGTACGATGCGCACTTTCATTATGTCCACGATGGTACTTGATTCGTGTCGTTGTCCACCTTGCAGCAGCACAGAGCCAAATCCGAGCACTTTGCCGATACTATTGCTACCTCGAAAATCGATGCTATATTTTGACTTTAGCTCACATTTTAACGTATTATTATTGGCTGTTAATGAAAATAAATCGGTACCAACTTCATTGCATGACTCTTTTAAAGCGGTGTACATGGCTTTTGCTATTTCATTAATTTCGTAAGCTCCTGGTGGAATCCTTACATACTTTGGTATCGCTGTTTTCAAATGGCTGAATGAATTATTGCTTTCGTCGATATTAAAAATCGAATTATATGTGTAAAATCCCAGCAGTGCAACTCCATATTTGTCTGTTGTATTTAACTCGATGGGTGGGTAAAAATCCGCACTTAAGACACTTGTATGTCCTGTTAGAGTGAATGTGTAAGACATGACTGACCACGAAACTATTTGTGTAGCTATTTTATTGCTGTTTGCAACAGTTAAATGGATTTAAGCTGAAGCGTTGCTTTATTCCTTTGGACGTTTTTAAACTGTTTTCTGCCTTTATATTCACATCGTTAATTTTGCAATAACAACAAAATATTTTTTTTGGTATCGGTCCATCGCCCTCGTCCGAATCTGAATTATTGCTATTATAATGTTCGAAACAGTATTGATATTTCAATATATCGACGTCACTTTTTAGGTGATTAGGTAACCTATCCCAAACTAGTGCTATTTCATTTGGAGCTAATGCGATCAACACTTCTTTGGGCGTATTTTCTAACTGTTCGGCAGTCATTTTTTGTAATCCTCCGACTTCACGATATGCTTTAAGTGATAGCAACATTTTGGTGTAGTTGTCACGTTCCATTTGGGGTGTCAAAGACATACTTTTTACGATTGTAAAAGAAACTTCAAACACAAATGTCCACACCAGACTGTTCCGAATTCTTGTTGACGGTCGTATGTATAGTAAATTTTCTTCGTCGCTTCGGAACCCATCTGCAGATATCGTACCAATTCCATAGGTGGGGGTAAATCACCGAAACTATCGTAGTATGTTACATCAGAATTGCTTTTTCTATATGCTACCCAATGAGTCCCTACACCCGACATACTATCCAAATTTATAATGGCGGCCTCATAACGTTTGGGACCGCGTACAGGTAATGAATCTCTCATATATACGCCTCGAAAGTGTGGTATTTTCATTTTTAAGGCGTACTTTTCTATATCAATATTGGATAGTGGTCTTTGAGGTAGGGATTCTATTAGTTTTTTGATTTCTTATTTTTGCCGTTGTTTATATATAATCCCAAACCTGTGCGATATGGTTTCAAGTATAATCCATTTCCTCTTGAACTTAGATGTAAGCCGGTACCTATTTTTTCTGCAGTCGACTTTTTTACTGCTTTTACGGCACGCACGATGCCTGCTGCACCACCTGCTAATGAACCTAAGGCCGATAGTCCTGCAAATATTGGTATTAACGGTAATATCCCCCCAGTCTTCGGAATTGGAATGATTCTAGGCGTGCGAATTTTTCGTTTGCCACCGGCTATTCTTAGGGATTTACGTGCAGCTACTGCAGCTATTTTCGATGCTTTCATGATATTTTTCTCGACAAGTTTTTTCCCACCAGCTTTTAACAATTCTGATCGAACGGGTCGTCTAATAGATGATCCAAAAGCTACTTTGTGTAGTCGCTTATGTTTACCAACGCCTTTACCTTTAGTGTGGCGGCGGCGGCGCTGGAAGCGACGTTTACCTCTAGTGGATGCTTTTCTCGATTTTGATGATGATGATACACCCATACCAAAACGTTGTTTCGCTTTCATAATGTTGGTTACCAACCAAGCTGCAGCTTTTTCACCAGCGCTAGAGTCTTTAGATTTTACTCTTTTCCACGCGCTTTGCTCGAGTTCCTGATCTGCTTGGTGGCGAGCACTTAAATTTTCACTATTACGCAAATAGGCTAAATCGTGTTTTTTGCATGCGACATCCAAAGAATTAATTCCTTGATCTCCTCTTGCCACACGTTTTACTACTTTCGTCCCGGGCCCGCAATACTGATAGCCGGGAATGTGTAACTCAAACGGTAGCCTATTAATTACTGAATTAACAATACCGCTTCCAGTCTTACTTGATAAACGAGACCGTCTACTTCGTCTGACGAGCGACATCTGAATGATAGTTTACGTGAAAGTTCAGTATAAAATATAGATTTTGTTAAGATGCGTGTCGTCAATCTTAAACAAAAACTTCCCGTCGATAATCTCGATGTAAAGGTCGGATCTGGACTAGAACAAAAATTATTTAAAAGACATGGTCCTTTGCTACCGTCATCTATTCGTGGATTATTAATAGGACCTTCAAACTGTGGAAAAACAAATGTTATGATTTCGCTGCTTACTCACCCCTCGGGACTGCGTTTCGAAAATGTTTATATCTACTCAAAGTCGCTCTATCAACCGAAATATGAATATTTAAAGAAAATTTTATCACCAATCAAAGGTCTTGGCTACTACGCTTTTAGCGACGCAAATAACATTGTGGAACCGTCAGATGCTAAACCTAATTCAATATTTATTTTTGATGACGTTATGTGTGAGAAACAGGACGTTATAAGATCGTATTTTAGCATGGGACGTCACAAAAATGTGGATGCCTTTTACTTGGCGCAAACGTATTCTCGTGTTCCTAAGCAGCTCGTCCGGGATAATGCCAACTTCATTATTATGTTTAAACAAGATGAGATGAATATGAAACATATATTTTCCGATCACGTTTCACCCGACCTGACGTTTACACAATTTCAAGAGATGTGTGCTAAATGTTGGGATAATAAATATGGTTTTTTAGTTATTGACAAGGACAGTGATGTAAATTCGGGCAGATACCGCAAGGGATTCGATAGTTATATATTCCTATAATAATAACTTGGATAATCATTTCATCGTTGAACGGTGCTTTGAAAGCATCATGAATGAAGAAATCGAATTAAAACGAAAGCTACTGGAAACTACAAATGCGGTTAGAAAAAAATTTAAACAAATTAAAGCAGCTAAAGTGCAGAATGAACATGATTTGGAAAAGTTTTATGAACCAGTTTCTAAACCACTAGAATCTATATCTAAAGCCGTAAAGCAGCAGCAGCAACAGTACGCAACTAAAAAATCAAGTACTACGACTAAACCACAAAGTCGGAGTAGCAGCAGCAGCTCGGTGGGAATGGCGAAAATGTTTGAAGAACATCCAACAGAAGCGGATTTTGAAACATCTACACCGATTTCGCAAAAAACACAAATTCCTACACCAAAACGTGGAAATCGTGAGTCACTGTTCGAAACCCCTTCCCCATCAACGATAACATCATCTTACACATCACCACACACATCAAGTGGTAGCAGTTCAGCCGCAAAAACTATTCAAGATTATTTAAATGGATTAAAATTCGAACCGTCCCGTTATGATACCGTGTATGGTGTACGCTTTGGTAAAAAAGACAATAAATCAACAAAATATATTGGCAACTTGGTGGTTCGTTTTCTAACAAACGGAAAGATGGTGTTATACAAGAACAAAACAAACATTGCTGAATTCGATGGAACGGCTGAGCTTTACGATTTGATTTTTCTAAAAAATCCAGCATGCTTAGATAATGAAGACGAAATTAGTCTAGATGTACTTCGAAAATACCAAACCATTTTGAAATTGACGGATGCGGCCTACGACGGTTATGACAAGAAACGTGGTTTAAGGGAAACCCGATGGAGAAAATATTTACGAATCATAAAACCGCTAATTATGGGAACCAAACTGGGTGGTGGTGGTGTAGGAAGAAAAAAAGGCGACAACAAAATCCAACTACCAGCAAAAAAGCGCCTATCGTCGAAATCATCTGAATATGTTTATTGGAATAAACCTAAGGAGTTAGTGGATAGATTACGATTATTGTGGGGGTCAAAAGTAGCTGGACATACCGGACATGATAATGAGATTATGTCAATTATGGAAGAGCTTCGAGAAGAAGGAATAATATATTAAGTTTTGCACGTAGTTGCCATCCTCAGTGTCTGATAAGACGTGGAACCTTATAATATGGATCCTAGCCGAGAAAAAATTAAAGTCGTAAATGAATTACATAGGACAGCAAGGAAAAATTTTGTTAGAAGACGTACAGTCATAAAAGGATATCGAGATTTGTGGCAAATTGATTTGGCGGAAATGCAGCAATATGCTACTGACAATGATGGTTACCGTTACATTGTTGTATGTATAAACTGTTACTCCAAATTCGTGTACACCAAAGCAGTTAAGAATAAGACCGGTGTTGAAGTTACGAATGCCATGAAAAGCATCATTGAAGAAGCATCATATGCACCAAACAATTTACAGAGTGATCAAGGAAAGGAATTTTATAATAGCACCTTTCAAGCCCTCATGAAAAAATATAATATAAACCATTATTCCACATATAGCACGAAAAAAGCGGCAATTGTTGAGCGTGTTATAAGAACTTTGAAAAATAAGTTATATAAACAATTCTCGGCTAGAGGTTCTTACAGATGGTTACAAATATTACCAGCTATAACGAAGACCTATAATAACACTAAACACCGCACCATTGGAATGAAGCCTAACAGTGTAAAAGAGGATACCCCTATTAAAGCATATGACTATTTGAAAATTGCTCCGAAGAAAAAAAAATTTCATTTGGGTGACGTTGTTCGCATTAGCAAGTACAAAGGTGTATTTGACAAAGGATATACGCCTTCCTGGTCCACGGAACTGTTTGAAATAGCAAAAGTTAATATTACAAATCCACCCACCTACTTGCTGCAATCATTGGAAGGTCAACCTATTAAAGGATGTTTTTACGAAGCAGAACTGCAAAAGACAGCTAGCCCTGGTGTTTATTTAGTTGAGAAAATTCTTAGAAAACGCAAGAACAATCAAAACGATCAATTGTTTGTAAAATGGTTAGGTTTTCCAAATCAATTTAATTCTTGGATAGACAAATCAGATATTGTATAAATATTATCAAATAGGTTTTACGTTACGTATGTATGCATTATAAATAATAAAAATAAATATTGCTTTTCATAATTATTCGTTTTATTTTCAATTTAACAGTATAATTATGTTTTTAAATAGAACTTTATCTAGGTTGGTTTCCATTTTGGTTTTTTTGGATCCTTTATCTTCGTTGTAGTATACCGTGCAGCATGTGAGTGAATTTGATACATTTTTTCCTTAAGGTACGTAATTTTGGTCTCATCATCTTCAAACATTTTTTGAAAAACCGGTACTAGCACATTACTAAGTATGGTATTTATCTGCGAACCAAGTTGATGAACTTCCGTAAGGACATATTCTTTGGTAGCAGCATCATTATCATTTATCGGTTGGGCAACATTCCTTAATAATTTTCCCTCTATATCAAAATGTCCATCTGAAGTAAGTTTAAATCCGATTCCGGGCAACCCTCGCGATAAGTTGTTACAAACAGGAGTTTTCTGTCGACCAAATTTATCAATTGTGTTGTTAACACGACCCATTTTAAAGTAAAACTAATTCACTCTCTTTATGTTCAGCCTATATATAAATGACATAACTAATAAAAATTCATTTTACAATACACCATGAAGCAAGTAAGATTTGACGAAGAAAGAAATATTATCCACCGTATGTCTGTTTGGTGTTTTGCATATAGACAAGCCAGACAAAGTAATTTTCAGCAACTAATACTTGATAGATATCGTTTTCAAAGGAGAATTGGAAAAATGGATGTAATGCTAGCGAGGATTTTAGAACGGAACCACAGAAATAATATATATCAAGAGCGATTTGTTAATTCAAATGTATGGTGAATAATAAACATATTTAGTACAAAAAGATTTTTATTAAGATTTAAATAATACATACACACTATCATTAGAAAAACGCACTTTTTCACATAAATTTAAAATTACATGACTATCATAAGAAACTTTTACACTATATCTAAATTGTCTCTATTTTTCGGAATTACCAGCGCTGCCCTTCTTGGTCGAATTCCATGGTCTCACTATTATTACGTTCTGATGAACCTCCTCCCCCTACTCCTCCTCCTCCTCCTTCTAAGAAAACAGGACTTTGCGGTGATTCGTTAATTATTTCGAGATCTTCAAAATTGCTTGAAGAAGTCCAGCGCTGCCCTTCTTGACTGAATTCCGGCGTATCGTGATTATTATGTTCTGATGAACCTCCCACTGAGACAGCGAGACTTTGCAGAGATTCACTAGAATTTTCACGAGATATTTGTTGCGGTGATTTCATCCCATGTTTCTTATGGTACTCATTTTGACACCATTCACAGAAACCCATTATTCCACTAATAAATTCCCAATTTTCGCAATTGGCACACATCTGACGACCGTTTACAGAGAATGGGCGAACAACTGCAATTTGACGTTCACTTTTTGGTGACTGCATTTTGAGAAAATAAATTACTATGTAGTATTCTGGAAGTACTGAAATGCAGACTGAAACAAGAAAGTTTTGTGCCTCTATTTGTATCTGTTAGGTGACCTTCAAACCCCTCCACTCTCATATCCCATGTAAAATCGAGGTCACCATACACAGAATAGACTTGTTTCTTTATCTACATGCGCGTAATACGTATACGCTGAATAGCTTTTTCTTGATTCAACAATTTTGAATCGATTTCCTTAAGTCTTTTTGTAACAGATTGCAAAAAATCTTCATTCGCCTCTTCAGCAAGCTTTTTATTCATTTCATTAAGTTCTTTTCTAACATATTCCAAAACATCATTATTCACTAATTCACTAAGTTTTTTAATAATTTCACGCCTTTGTTCAAGAACATATTCCTGATTAGCGGCATCCCCAGGATTCTTTGGTGGTGCTACATTAGTTAAAGATTTCCCTTGTATATCATATTGACCATCATCGGTCAATCTAAATCCAACTCCTGGTTGTCCAACAAGAACAATGTGATTTTGGTCATTAAATTTTTGGCGCCCAAATTTATCAATTGTGTTGTTAACACGACCCATTTTTAGCTTAAACTGATGTGATTTTTGTGAAGGTTGCCTATTTATAAAAAATTAAACAATAATTTAGGTACATAATCATTTATTTAACATCTCATGTTATTATATTATACAATGAATTAAAGATTTTCTTCATCTTCTTGAACACACTCCATTTCGTCATCGCTAACAGTAGCCAATGCTTTACTATCAACTTCATTGGTGACTGCTTTATTTCCAAGGTCATCAAGAATAGTGGTATCATCTGCGGGAGCCAAACCATATTTTGTAGCTAATTCATCGGGTAAATGGGGCACTTCGAATAGGTAGCTTCCCAATTCTTCATTTATCATTCCAGCGCAAAATTCGTCCAGATCAATGGTTCCATATAGGTATTTCTCGCAAGTATGTGCTCCAGCCGTGAAATTTACGGCGTCTTTCATATACTTCCTATACTGACTTTCACTAAAACCCACATCGGATTTACCATAATTTGCAAAGTGTACTATTTCTTCAGCCAGCTCTCTTAATTTACATGATAACCAATTAATGTACATATCTCGATTTTCAATGACAGTAGGGCAGTCACACATCTTAAATAGAAAATAATGGATATGTGATTGTGTGTGACTGTGTGTTTTTCGATATATACTTAACAAGAACTATTTTATTACATTTTAAATCAACATTAAAATAGCCTAATCAACAATATATTACAAACAACCAAAATTTAACAACGCTCTAGTATTACCTCCAGAGAATACATGTGAGCTTTGCCCCAAATAAGTTAAGGTGTACTGATCACCGGAGTTATTCATCATTTCAATAGTATCCTCTGTCAGAATTTCAGCTACGCGTGATGGTAAAAATGTTTCAAATGTTGCTTGATGTGTTGGATCAAACAATGTGACGATAATGGCTTTTCCAAAACGTGAAGTCAAAGAATTAATTTTTTTTATCATATAAATTTTGCCCACCGTTAATGTAGAGAATTTTCTACGTTCCAGAAATTGAATATCTTGGTTTATCATATTATTAATTTCGGCTATGGTCTGCTTTGAAATGCTCATGATTTAAAATACAATAAAAACAATTACTGTCAAGTACCTTGAATAAACACTTGTAGAACACACCACAAACACAATACTTTATATGCCAAAGCAACAGTTAACGCATACGATGTATGAGTGACAATGAAAGCTATTTTCGAAATGAGCCATATTTATTAGGAAGTAATCCAAGGTCAAGTATTTATTTATGGTGGGAGGAATACATCCGACGACCTCGAAAAATACAAAACAAATGTAACCTTGAAATAAGCGTCGTCCACCTGGTCATCACCAAACAAAGAAACATCTGCTCGCGTTCAAGGCCAAGCAAATGTAACCTTGAAATAAGCGTCGTACACCTGGTCATCACCAAACAAAGAAACAGCTGCTCGCATTCATTGAAAATATGCACCGCAAATGTAACCTTGAAATAAGCATCGTACACCTGGTCATCACCAAACAAAGAAACATCTGCTCGCGTTCAAGGCCCAGTTCTTGACCTTGACCTTGGAATAACACCTGCGCATATCAAGGCCAAATAACAATAGCACACCTGGGCGTTCAAGGTCGACCCTACTGCGCATGCGGAGACTCGGGGAGCATCATATCCCTCTACTGAGATTTTCTCTCCATTCTGCAGGGAGAAAGCGATTTCCGCCAAGGTTAAGGGTCAAGTTCAATCGATGGCGCGCGGCCTGAATAGGAGTCTGTATGGTTATGGCATCGGACACAACGAGCACTGAATTTTGCGTACTTTAAAATAGGTCGAACCGGGAATCTTGTGCTTTAACACGCCGGTAAAAGTTGTAACAATGTAACTACGGGGAAATTTTGGACCACTTTTAATTGCACGCATGCGACATGGGTTTTTTGGGAAGAGCTGATGCAATTTGTGTGTCAGTTCTAATATCATTGAATTTCACGCGCGATTCTAGCTACATTTCTAATGTTTTTTGGATTGCCAGTCGTTGGAAAGAAATTGACAGATTTTTGGGCTAACCCTTGTTCTACTTTTAGATAAATCGTTCAGTTTATTACAAGCTTTTATTTAACTTCATCTGTTAGTGTGTTTGTATGTATGTATGTATGTATGTGTGTACGTACGTATGTATGTATGTAAGTAATGGTGTATGCATGTGTGTAGGTGGGTATGTGTTTGTATATATGTTAGTACGCTTAGGTCAAATATTGCAATCAAAATTTCGACTAGTTCTAATTAAGCTAGAGCTTTGAAATTTTGCACACGTGTATAGGTAAGTCCGGTGACAATGCAATATAGTATATCTAATAGTGTTCTAAATCCAGTATAGTGGACGACCCAAGATGGCGGTAACCTTTCTCTTCACAATCCCCTTGATACAAGTAACAAATGAAAGGGTTTGACGAGTAGAATACGATAAGCTATTGACGTCATTCTAAACCCAATATGGCGGACGCCACAAGAGGGCGGATTACCTTTTTTTCACAATTCCCTTGACATGGATATTAAATGAAAGGGTTTGACGAGTAGAGTACCTACGATAAGCAATGTGACGTCATTCTATGCTCAATATGGCGGACGCCACAAGATGGCGGGTTAGCCTTTCTTCACAATCCCCTTGGGGTGTAAAATGAAAGGATTTGACGAGTATAATTCGATAATCTATGTGACGTCATTTTAAACCCAATATGGCGGATGCCACAAGATGGCGGATTACCTTTTTCTTTACAATCCCCTTGATATTGGTATCAAATGAAAAGGTTTGACGAGTTGACGAGTAGAATACGATAACAGGTAAAATGCCTTGTAATAATGATGCATTATAAGAAATGCATAGGTTAAAATGTAACTACAAATTTGAAAATAAAATCTTATGTAAAAAATATTTTTTTAAAAACAAACTTTTATTATTTAGATGTAGGTACTAAAACGAAAAAGATAAGTTTGATTTTTTTGTTGGGGCGATGCTGAATGCTATTTCTAAGTGGACGTAGGTCGCGTGGGTGGATCCTAATAAAAGTACTATCAAAGTTATCACTGAAGGAGTATATAATATATTATGTTAAATGTATTGCCTTAAAAGCTTGTCGCGCGAATAGAAAAAAATATATACTTAGGTACTTACAATTTCTGCCAAACAAAATTAATGCCTGTATGAACCTTTCGCGCGCGACGAACTTTTAAGACAATAATTTTAACATGTAATATCTCTTTCAGTGATAACTTTGATACTACTTTTATTAAGATCCACTCACGCGAACTACGTCCACTTATAAATAGCATTCAGCATTGCCACAATAAAAAAAATATACTTATTTTTTCGTTTTAGTACATCTAAATAATAAGAGCTTGTTTTTAAAAAATATTTTTACATAAGATTTTTTGGCAATAATATAATTCAAACAAAATACTGTAAAAAATGGCAAGTTCTCGTGAGTGTTCATCCGAAAAAGTGGTGAGATCTAATGCAGTGCCAAGTTAAACGGCATCGTTACTTACTGGGTTTGAAACTTTTTATTTTAGAAGTATTTTAAACCGAAACCGACTCTATGTGACATGGCAGTTACCACTGACCTTCAGCAAAAAGAGAAGACACCATTCATGCATAAACTAGCCTTTTGATTTGTTTCTACATTCTACGTGCGTAGGACAATGAAAGGAGATAGAAAGCCCGGTACAGCTTGTCAAATATAGCTTTGCCTCTGAGTTAGCCCCGCCCAGTAAAGCGCAGTAGACCGTAAATTCCATAACAAAAGTGAACGCTTTTGTTAATTTATTTATGTTCTAAGTGTCGTAACGTGCATGCATTGCAGTATGAAGTTCGTGTTTAAAGTAAAAACCAAAGTAATATATGGGCAAAGTCGTGAAATTTTGGAAAATATTATTCATTTTATTCGCCGAAGAAGCTGAAGCGAAACCCATCAAGGATTTAAAGAAAGTCCAAGAGCGTGTTTCACATGCCATCGTCGTGTGTATTCGCACAATTCAAGCATAGTGAGTAAGACGATAAAAGTAGAAAATGGCGAGTGCTCTTCATTTTAGACTCCTAATAAAAACAGAAGGAAATTGTGCGTTAAAATCGAATTGGACGCTTGTGATGAAGGAGTCCTTAGACGATATATTGTCAACTTTAAAGTGACTGAAAAAAAGTGTCAGTCTTCGACGACTACAATTACACCGGTTCCCTTGAGAGTCCAAGGAAAATTATAAAACAATGGAATTTAGGTGGCAAAGAACAAAAACTGTTGATAGAAAAATCCGGTATTCGTCACAAGAGATTAAATTTCTTAAATAGGTATGAAAGAATTTCGTAAAGAGAACCGTCCAATAATTTACATGGATGAGATATACATTTTCTCTTCTCAAACGCATTGAAAATATTGGAGTGATAATAGTAACGAAGGGCACCGATGGCCTGTGTCAAAAGAGCAAACACAAAGAATAGTTTATGCAGGCCATAAAAATGGTTTTGTACCTAATGCATATTTGGCTTTTAAATCGCAAACATAATCGGGTGATTAACACAGTGGAATGGATTACGCTAACTACAAAAAGTGGGTCTAAGAATTTTTTTCCTAACCTGCCTACAAAGAGTGTTCTTGTTATCGCTAACGCTCCCTATCACAATGAGCAAACAGAACAATTTACCAACTTTAGTTACAGAAAAGAGGAAATGAAGGCGTGGTTAAGACGACGCATGGAGACTCATATGAAGAAAATTAAGGAGATTATTGTTGTTTTCTTGAGCATTAATGTTAATGCTCCTTTCAATCAACATGTTAATTTATCTTAAACAAACCGTTGCTAAGTTGATACGTAATATATTATAATATAAAAGTTCAAGAGAGTTGGATAAGATTGTTAGGTACATTCTTTCAACTTTAAAAGTAATCTATATTAATTAAAACTAAATTATTTAAACACGTCTTTAGTGACAAAAAAGATAGCCCACCTCACCACATTATGCATAATTGCGAACAGTATGATTCGCACTTCAGGGTTAACTTCACAACAGTGAAAAGAATGATTTCCATTTCAATTTCTATTAAAGTTCAATAATTGTATACATATAGATGATTTATTCTATTAGAAATAATCAACTGCATTACAACCATTAAGGGCCTATGTTGTCAAAACAAGATATCCAATTTAACTTTTTTGTATTCTGCTCGCAAGACGGAGGAAATTTATATTATTTTATTGAATACTAAATGAGAGTAGTTTGTGAATTTAAAATCTTAATATTAATGAAGAAACCTTTTACACGCAGCTCTATCCACGTCGCGATATGCACGGTCGTGATTGAATTTACGGTTGGACACAATATTTCAACTCAGTCCTTTACTGAAAGAGATTTGAAATGAGTTTCATTGAATGGAACGAAGTTATCGTACGTTAAACACTGAGATGAAATAAATTATGACCGAAATGACATTATACACCAACAGCTGATTTTAATATGGAGTTGCGCAAATAATTAAATATTTTCCTAATTAAAATGGATTATAATTATTTTTTACTTGAATGGTGTTAAATGCTATTTCTTCTTACAAAATTTCTAAAATTTTTGAATAAAATATTTACTGTTGAAAGATTATGTACCTAAAACCTATCATTTCTAACATAACTTTATTATCCGAACAGAAATAATTTTTAAGTAAACTAAAAATTACTATGTTTTACCAGAATTGTTAACATTTAACTTATAGAGAGTCACTGGTGGTGTTTTCTTGATATAAAGGGTGAAAACAAAAATTAAGTAACAAAAAAAAATTGTTTTCAAATAAATAGAAATTTTCTCAAAAAAATACGTTTTTTCTTAACGTATTTGCTATATATAGTATATGTATGTACAAACTATGTATATACAAAATCGTGTGCATCATTATTCACGTCTAGAGAAAAAAATTCTTCCCATATGATTTATATCTTTGGTTTTTTTAACCAAAATACTTTTGTTTTCATTAAAAGTAATGTTGGAACGTTTTATAACGGACAGAATTATTATATTTTTCATATTGCTAAGTGAGTTAAATTAGGTATAAAATGTTCCTAGAAATTAAGCTGAGTAAAATAAAAACAATATAAGTCTAGCAAGACGTGATATTTTAGACCACTTTATCTTACTTTGTAGCCTAGAGAAAATTTAAAAAATATATATATTTATTTAATTATTTATGAATTAGTTAATGATTTATAGTATATTGGATTTGAAACAAGAAAATGCCCTTGGAATCGCAGTAACAAAACTATTAAACTAAGCGCTTCTCATGAGTACTTGATATTGTGTGGGAACGTCAGCTTTAAATAAGTCTGTACAGAAGATTAGCAGATATTAGCAGCTAAATTTATGATGGTTGTTTGCAAAAAGTCTTAGGTTAACATATACATTATAACTTAACTTGACGCTCATTGAAGCAAGTTATAGTTTGGCGAATTATAAAGAACTTAAAAAATTAAGCAACCGTTTATTCTCTAGGTGCTTCCCGCAAGATATAATCATTTATTTTGATCTTTTAAAAAAATGGTCTACTAATAGTTGTACTTTTAAAAAATATTTTTTTTCTAAATTCTAAGTTACCTACATGTACTTTAAGAAATTGACCTTAATTTCTAAACAAAATTTTAGTCTGGATGGCAAATATAATGTTTGCCGACTTCGCGCTCCAAATTCCTAGAAAAAGAAATATTGGCAAGTTTTTTATTGTACAAAACCCTTTAATTAATCAACATAGAAAAGAAAAGCAAAATAAAGATGTATTGACAACCAGAAAAAATACACTTTTTTCCGTTGATGAAACCAGTGTGCGACGTGGTGCCACCGTTACCGACGACATGTTAAAAGTGAATTTATACAGTTTAATTAAAATGAGAAGACCGTTGGATAAAACATATGAGATAGATAAAATCCTGAATGATGTTGTGAGATTACCTCTATAACTTTGGATCTAAATCCCATTGAACTTGTTTGGGCATCTCTGAAACAGTTTGTTACCGACAGAAATATTGATTTTAATTTTAGTAATGTACAAAATTATTGTAGGAAATTTTTCGGTAACTTTTTCGAACAAGATAATAATAATAATAAGACTGGTACCAATTTGATATATGAATCGGGTAACTTATCGAATTTAGAGTTGTAATTAGTATTTACCATAAATATAATTACCAAAATTTCCGGAAAATATTTATGATACAACTCATAATCACGATTCAACCCCTTTAACACAAAATAATTTGTCTTTGTTTTTTATCAGAATCAAGCATTGCAGAATCAAGGAACAAAACTGATGTTTACTGCTTAAACTAATTTATGCTGAATAATGATTTAATCTTATTTAAATGAAACCGAATATTATAAAGCAATTATGTAATTTTATTTTTGTCGCTGACAGTACCAGCAGCAGCAGCCCCTTAATATTGCCATTTCTGTTATCCGAAGGCTATCTCACTTCCTTGTCCGCGCAAGAATGACATTTTTCAGAAGCAAAGCTATAGTTGACAAGCTGTAAACGTGTGACTTCGCGCGCCTGTGAAAAGACAGTTCCGGATAAAAAGAATTCATTTTTTCACACTCTCTAGGCACTAACGCACCATTTTTCATAGTTTATGGATTGAGTCATTAGAGAAAAAGCAAAAAAAATCACTTAAAATTTCACTACATGTATATTCGGATCTCAGATCTGTTAAAAACGTTACACACAAAATATTACGCCTTATCAACAGTTTAAGCCATGAATGAACGTAACTACGGCATGCCCTAGGAAACAAGGTGAAAGTGCCACTCTTTCTAAATTTCATCACCATGCAATGGAAATAAATTACGAAAAACTTATTTTCACAAAAAATAATGGTATATTAGTATATGTTATTAATTCTTAGTTCTATGCTTTAGCCTGCGGTATTTACGATTGCAGATATAAACCTAACTATAAGTAATTACGTTATTCTGCCCATAGTGTAGATTAACAATTTGAAAAGATGTCACATAACCGAAAATCTGTCAACAACCGCTCTCAAAAATTAGGTGGGGGACCACGTAGTTGGTCAGATTAAGAGTAACCCTGGAATCCCTGATTTCTCTAAAATGTAAATAATGGTATCTCCTCCATGTTTCTAAACCTATGGCCGTTCCCCATTGCAAAAACGTGACGTGGCTGTGACTATTAGTTAAAATAAACATAACGTTAAAACTATTACTTAAAATTAGGGATGGCAAAATCGAATGAAAATGACGATATATCGATGTTTCTCAAAGTTTCGATACTATTACTTCCTTGTATTTTTTTAACTATTAACAATGGCACAATTATTCAAAAGTGTGTGGTGTGGAAATTATTTGTATGGGATTTTTTTTCAGAGCATTTTTATTTTTCCTAAACTAAGTATATACTTTACATAACTTGTAGCATTTTTTAATCTTTGAATTTAGTTTTCAATTGAAAGTTTTTTCGGAGTGCTTAAGTGTATTTAAATATAACGATTAACTTCAACAGAAATAATAGTAAAACCCAAACCTCGATTTATTTCTTTCTCCTGTCATTCGGTGAATAATGGTTAGAATATCTTTGATATCCATGCGTAAAAATTCTTGTTAGGTTATAAAATATTATGCGCTGACTGTTTTCTCAGTTCTTTTAATATCTGTGTGTAATAGTTTACTATAAATTTAGAACATTACGTTTTTTTTACAATTTAGTTTGATAACGTATCCCCGATGACCAACCCGCAAAATTTTGGCAGCGGTGCCAACGCTTAAATTATTTCCTAAATTTGGGCCGCCCATCGTGGGACTACGTCACCAAGGGCCATTTCCTTGTTTTGTAATGAGCGATGTTTGCTATTTTTAAGATGAATTTAAGCAGAAAAAAAAACAATTTTTTTGGGGATAAGCTTTTCGAATGGAGTACCTACTTTTGTATTATAAAATAAAAAATAATTGCTGGTAAGCCCATGGAAAAAACTGTTCAACAATGACAGACAATGTTATGTGCTAAGCTCCAAATAATTTTTTTTATTTACCTTACGCTATACTTTGACAGTGGTAAATCATAATATAAACATTTGCCTTCAAACTTCTGTTAGGATTTATCGCAAAATATAAATAAATAAATAGCAAAACATGCTTACTTGAATTTTCCGATACTAATATTTAATATTATTTATGTAAAGAAGATTTCATTAACATAGATTACCTTACGCTGCACGTATCTACTTTGAAGGAGTTGACAAATGACATTATTATTAAGATTTTAAGAGCTTCTCGTATTTTGTTTGACGTCATCGTATCATCAGTTGTCGAATACAGTCGAAACGAACTATTTATATAAACATTTACATAAAATAATATTATGGTAACTGTACTGTTTCTAGATGCTGCAGTTTTTATATAAGTTGTATTTGTAACAACAAACTAAGCTAGTAATTCACAGGCCAAATTCGCTATTGCTGCGATCGGTCTAATTTTACAATCAAGGGATTAAATTGACAAATATTAGAACAAGATAGTTTTTTTATAATGAAATCTGTCAAAAGATATCAAAACTATAAAAAAATTAAAAATTATAAAGATATGCAAAAAAATGATCTTGATTTAAATTTTATAAAGTATTACAAGGCGTCTCAATATCGGTTTAAAATATTTTCATGATTCGGTGAGTTAATAGGGAGATGGGGGGGGGGGGGGCATATGGGTCTCCGGTGGCCGAGTTGGTACGGAGCCAGCTTTGCAACCGAGAGGCGCGGTTCGAATCCCGCTTCGACTATGGATATTTTGTGACTGTTGTTGGAAGGTGGTAGAGGAGTTCTTCCTCGACCGAGGTGGTACCACCCCACACATCCTCTTAAAGGACTGGGGAAATCCCTAGGGATGTTTCCAGCTCTGGATGTGTGAGTCGATTCCCCAGTACACCCACGGTACATAGTACTTAGACTTGGGTCTTCGTGGGCTGTCAGAAGATAAAAAAAATATTATTTAAACATATTTTTGACATTTATCCCCTTTCTCTGTTTCGAGGGGTGCGGGTAACTTTGGAATTTGAAATGGGATGATGTACTTTTGTTTATAAAATTCGAATCTACGTAAAAACTACGTATGCGTACAATTTTTTTTTAAATGGACTTTGTGTTATGGAATTATGGTTAACTAAATTTTAATTGAATTTAAACAATAAATAAATTTTACCAATATATCAAGTTTACTTATTTTAGAATTATTCGTTTCCATGAAAATGCATTATTTTTACTTAAGTATGGATGAAATATTTAAAAACCGGTGGATTGGACGAGCTGGTCCAGTTAACTGACCTGCTAAGTCCCTGGGCTTGACCCCCCTGGACTATTTCTGGTGGAGTTTTATAAAGGAAGAAGTGATGGCGACTGCACTTACAACTTTAGATGATATGAAAGACCGAATCCGCTTTACCTGCTTATTAGTGACACCTGGAATGTTACAGCGGGTAGGAAATTCATTCAGAAAAATAGTGAGAAAGTGTTCGGAAGTTGAAGGGGGACATTTCGAACAACTTCTCAAGCATGACAGACGATCAATAAGTTGAAATCAAATTTACTTAGTTTTTACGTAGTTTTTACGTCAATTCAAATTTTGTAAACAAAAGTTCATCATCCCATTTAAAATTTCAAAGGTACCCCACCTCCTAAAATTGAGATAGGGGTAAATGTCAAGAATATGTTTAAATATTAACTTTCTTTACTTTCTCACGAGTATATGCTTATTCTTAAGGTTAAATAAAATGCCTGATGCTTCATTCAATGAACTTATCCAGCATTTTTTTATTTCATAATAGAAAAGCACTTACTACAAAATACAATAAATTATATTTTTTCCTAATCGAGTTCCCGTTTAAAATAGCGTTCAAAAATGGCTCATTACAAAACAGGGCCTCTGGTGTCGTAGTCCCACGATGGGTGACCCAAATTTAAGAAATAAATTAGGTGTTTGCATCGCTGCAATATTATGCGACGATTCCCAACTTTGCTAACATAAGGCGTGTCAAAAATCTCAACGTTACTTTTATACGGCTCTGTGCAACTACAAACTCTTTATTTTTCTGTGTCTCTGTAGGAAAAACTTGTTAAATTTTGTGATATTAGACTTTACTATTTGCTTCTTTTTATACGACAGTGTTCACCCTCTGAGCACAGCAAGATTGCATCTAATTCGCAGCCATATTTCTGGTGTCAGTGTTAATATGAACAATACATTGCATTAGTTTCCATAAAGTTTTCCGCAAACCGCAAATCTTTTCCCCCGTGCGGTTTCGTTTGTAAAGTTTTCCTTCACAAGTTAGCTTTACACGTACATTTGTAAAGGTTACCTTTTGAAAATTTACTGCAAGCTTATATAAAGTTGTTACAAATTTGCAGCAGACTTTAAAATATTTATCTGCACTAATTAAGTATTTAAAAGTGTCCAAGGAAGCTGCAGTTGAAACTTGATATTAATAAAGCTGTTAAAACCCACTGACAACTTTGCAAATATGGATGAGAAGTAGGTAGCAAACTTATAATTGTAACCTTACACTAAGTCTGTAAATTAAAGGTTTTGGTATCTTTTCTATAGTTCATTCACCATTTTAATTTTAGGCAATTATTTAATACTTTTTTCTTTAAAATTGAGTTCTATATCAGCCTTTACAATAAAAACTAAAAGGTTATGTGTGAAGTCACGAGACATGTTGTAATTTTAACTATTAAAATAAAACGTTAAAACGTTCCAGTGTTTCATTTTGAAAGTTTACAGGTCAGTCTTTATACATCGTCGGTTATTTAACATACTTGGTAATTGTGGAGCCTGATACAGAACTCAATGTAAATAAAATGACTAAGAAGTAAATATGAATTAAATTGTGAAATGCAAAAAAAATTCTAACACAGTCGGCTATTTATACTCAGATGCCTAAGTTTTTATCATATACCTAATTATCTAAGAAAAATCATAAATTCAATAAAAGGCAAATTTATGTAAAGGCTGTTTTTATTACAATCATTTTTTATTTGAACAAATCAGACAAAAAACAATACTTATTTTTCAATGATTGAACCACGCCATAACACTTTTTTCAAAAGCCTGTTCCGCCATAGCAGAAAATAATACTTTAACAGCTTCTGTTGGTAAAAACTATGTTACAACGCTGATAAGTTAACGCAAGTGCACACGTTACTGAACTTATCATAGTTAGATGAAACTTAACATAAATTATAAAGAAATCCCGTGTTAGTGAAAAGCAGGCGAAACATATTGAATGCTAAGTACATACTAAAATCTGTAAAGGTCATTTTAAATTTAAATACTTTTTTGTACAGTATAATTTCCAGATCTTCTTTTATCTATTTTAATAGTAATGTCAGTTTTAAGAGAAAATTATTGGAGTATACACTTTATATAAAGTAACGATTAAAGTTTTTTTTTGTAATATTAGTTATTTCGTTCAATTCCAAAAATGTTTTTTATATGAAAATAAAAGTAAACTTGTACGTTTAGATTCACTAAAAATGTTTACGATTTAGTACTGGTTTAAATTAAGATCTGATATCTTATCAGTTAAGTTTTGACAGGTTTTTGTCTTGTCATTTTTAATAAGTTGTCATTAAAAAGTTATGAGTTATTCTAGTATTTCAGTGATTTGCTTGGTTTCCAAATAATTTTCATGAATCGTTTTAAACTGTTTAAGTTAGATCTTGGTTGATAATTTTTTACAAGAAGTTTTTGTCCCTCCCCTGCATATGGAGATTTTATCAAAATATAAGAAATATTTTATACAATCCAAATAACTTTTCTAATAGAAATGTTGCCTATCTATTGTAACCAAAAATTATTTCTCTTTTTCCCCAATATTTTGTTGCAAATATTTTTTAAAGTAATTTGGCCTCATAATGAACAAAAATGAATTTGAAAAGGTTGTGTCAGAATTTATTCGTTAGGTTCAGTGTTCACAATATTTTTATTGTTAATGATGTAAAGTTTATAAAAGTAACCCTTGCATCAGAAAATGTAATCATGTACCTAGTCAAGGAGAAAATATTGTATATACAACCAATTTTCTGAAAAAAGCGATGTGACCTTCCACATAAAAATTTTACTTAAATTACACTCAAAACAACCCTTGCAACGGTTAGTTGGTCATAAAGAATATCATATCAAATTGAACAATAAAAAACGTTGTAATATTTGAAGTTTATACTGAACTATTACACAGCAATATTAAGAGAACTGAAAAAACACGACGCACAATATTTTATAACCGAAAACGGATATTTATGCATTAAAGAAATACTAACTACAATTAACTGAATGATGGAGGCAAAAACTACTACTCTCTGTGGTTATTCCACAATGATTTTTGGGTTTTACCATGGATCTATTAAGAAAGGATTCGATGTCCGTATACTGTGAGCGCATCGAACGTGAAGCCTTATATTTGATATTTGTTATGAAAACATTTCCTCCAGGAGATTAGTTTACGAACTACGTAACTGAATCAAGAATGGTAGTAGAAAGAGATAAAATAGCATTGGAGTGTTGGAGCTCAGAAGTGTTGGTGTCTGTGCTGGTTGCTTAGGAAAACGGCTGAACCTCGGTCTGAACACTCGGTTATACGTACGTCTTTGTCTAATGAACTAGGAAAGAAATAGTGCGATTTATAGATTTATAAATGACTCGGAGCGACTTTAAATAAACACCTTTAGAAATAACATATCCTATAAATAATAAAACCTTTTTAACTTAAATTTATTATTATTTAGCAGAAAAATAAAATATTTTAGGGCTTTTATTACTTTTAGTAAATCTTGTGATCCTTCTAACGTATTTTTTGTACAAAAATACAAGGTAAAATAAGATGTGGCCAATGTTTACAAATTGTGTTTACAGTGTCGTTTGGAATGGTTTGTTTTGGCTTCAAAGAATGTTAAATCATCCCGTACCCATTCTTAATAAATCCATGGGTTTTACTATTATTTCTATGGCAGTTCATCATTATATTTAAATACATTTAAGCATTCTGAAAGAAATTTCACAATAAAATTAAATTCGAAGATTAAAAATGCCACAAAAGTTAAAAAAAATATATAAACATTCCCTGAAACTGAATTTCTTGAATTTGTTCGAATTTTAAACCTTAAAATTTTTTTTTATTATTCAAACAACCGACGTAATTTCTTGTGTGCATGCTTCCATTGACTAATTATGCAATAATAATATCATATTTATTGAAAATGAGAATTGTCTGTCCAAGCCCATTATTGAATTTTTAATGGAACCGGACCAGAATCTGAAATCCGAACTGCTTCCAGACCAACCTCTTTCCTGGCACGCCTCATTTAGGTTTCTACTGATTCTGTTGTTTTTCTGGTAAGTATTAATGAAAGTTGCAAAAATCAATGCAGCTTTCCATTGAGAGTAGTTCACGTGACGTCATTATATAGGTCAACTGTTTCCCGGTTCGAGCTATTTTTGTGTCAAGGTTAGACTGCTTAAATCCTGTGTAATTCTTTTAAGCTCATACAGACGGCATATATTTTATCTGTCCTTGTTATTTTAAATCCTTCGTTTATTTACGGTAAATGTATGCCTATTAGCGCAATTATTATCACTTAATACTATAGATTCATCAGGCGATGTCCTTTAGTAATTAGAAGCTTAAATAATTGTTTTTAATCGGCTTGCAAATGCACTTTGAGCCAACCATTAAATTAACTAATTTTATTTGTTTACTTAGTAAACATCGTAAACCATTGTAGGACAGGTTACTAAGCAACTAACGTTCTTTCTTTTCTGCTTCGTTGCTGCAGATATGCGCACGAAATTTTTTTATTTACTCTATGTTATATGTAGGTACTGGACACTATTTTCTTTCTGATGTTTACGTGGGAGGTGAATTAGTAGTAACGCGGAATATTCGTTTTTTTTTCAAGCTTCAATTTGTTTATTTTATTTATTTGGTCGTTGTAACCTAAATACGAGTATATTAATAATAAAGTATCATGGACGGAGAAAAAGTTGAAAATTTAATTTTGCTTGTAAGTGAGTACCATGAAATTTACGATATGAGTAACAAAAATTATAATACCTAATCGAATTAGACGAGAGAATATTTGGACAGAAGTCGAAAAGTTTTAAAATGTATTACTTTTTAACAACATGTAAAAAATAAAAACATTGTGTGCAACGTCCAACTTTTTAACTGAAAACTTCGACTTACTGTGCCCGTTGGTGTTGCCGCTTGTTGCCGCTCAAGTGGGACTACTTATGTAAAATGCAGCGCCGCGTCGCGCCTTGAAGCTTAGGTGAGAATCGACCTTAGTGCTATGGTTTGATTTGAACACTAAGTGTGGAGTGCTTTACATATTAAGGGTGCATAACAAAATATGTTTTGAGTTATAAACACAAAAATATTTTTTTACAAGCTGCTTGTCCCATTTCTTCTCTTCTCGCATTGAGAGTAATTCGGAATCCCATCTTACTCTAAGCGTGTATCGTGTTGTTCATATCCCGATGTGTTTGATGTCCTATCTATAGGATACTCTTCACCAACTACATATGTCGTATCTGGTCAATACCTAGCCCTAAGTTGCACACAACTCAACCCCTTTAGATTGTGGAAACCTTATGTATTAAGTACGTAATCTTCAAAACCTTTACCGCTGTGTGGGAAGCTAGGAATGGTTAAGGGACGACCGGCTGGCCAAGACCGTTAATTCCCACGTATTTAAGTTTAGCACCATTTATCTTTTCTCTGTCGTAACCAAGACTTTGTGTTTCCACCCAGAATATTATCTATTGCGTGACATGACCACAGACCGAACGCCGGAGACCAAGATATGTTGCGAGACTTATTTTAGCTTGTTTAGCTTTCTGTTTTTTCTGCGCGGCAAATTCAATGAAACTCCTAATCACCAATTGTGATTAGTAGAGACCGGATTTCAATATTAGATGACGCAAAAATCGGGGTCGGACTCAGGTAACTGATAGAAAATGCAAATGAAATGAAATTAAAATTAGATGTAGTAAGTTTATTGCCCTAAAAAGTAAGAACATGTTTAAGTGCGCCGCGTTTATTAAATAATAAAGATTACTTAAAATATTTTAGTTAGCCAATGTGGTGCATAATCAAAACTTGGTACAACTAATAATAATTATGATTTAAATAGGTACTAACAATCTTTTAATATAAATATTATTGTTTAAAAATCAAGACGGTGGCGTGCCGTAATTTTGAATAATTTTTTTTATGGAGTAGTCTTGCAACATACATTAAAATGGTCAAAATGGCACAAAATTTTACCGTTCGAGCCGGGCATAAATCGTTAACGGGCAGTCGACTCTGGTGCCAGGCAGTACCAACCTGCGCAACCCATGTGCGCGCAGCAAAGTTCACGCGCACATTTTTGTTTTCTTTTGGTTGGGAGGTTTTTTTTCTTTCGTTTTTTTACCTCTGCGCTGTAGACCAAAATGCGTACCACGCGAAATCGAGCGTGCTAGACATGCGCAGGGAATTTCAGGGGATGTACTTTGGTATCTACATTCGAACCTATCCACATTTAGAAATATATCTCCAATAGTAAACCTACACCTACGTGTTTAACATTAGAGACCGGATTTCAATATTACATGACGCAAAATTCTGGATCAGACTCGGGTAACTGATGGAAAAAGTAAATGAAATGGAATTAATATTATATTTTGTTAACAAGTCATAGGTGACAATCTCACAATCTGTTTAATAAATATACCTGGTGCAAGTGAAAAGTTAACCTAATAGATAAGAAAATGTGAACTATATAAAAGTTACACACTTTCTTAGTCTTACATTTCAGGATTCTTAGGGCATCAAAAAAACGAAACATTATTACTATAAGTAATATTACACCCATCGACACTACAATACCACGGATGAGGCTATTAAAAAACTAAATTTTATTTGGCACACTCGGTACTTTTCTTTTAGCGACATGAATTTCACGTGCACACTACCCTTTGTAACCCGCCCCTGGTTTTGCCAGGAATCGAGTGCTACGGGCTTAGGCGAGAGGCAAGCAAAGGCAGAACGGGGATTTACAGCGCGATAAGCAAGTTACTAGACTATTTAAAATATCTTTCGACGTTGCCATAAGCATGGAGAATTTTCGTTCTGTAAGAATGTATGTGGTGCGGAACCCTTTATGCGCGAGTCGAACATGCACTTGACTTTACTTTAAACAGGGCAACGCCTATGAAATAAATTATTTTTGTGTCTATACCGTATACGTACGTACTTAATTTTGGGCATCGACGCCTCTGGTAACAGACCAAAAGTTGACAAGTTTACGAATGACTCGCTTAAACAACTTATGCGATAAAAAAATACATGCATCGCATGCAAATAGTGCATCATGTATCGGGAAATTGGAAAGATGACGAGGCCGCCAGGTACGATTCAGTGGCGGCTGGTAAAATTTCAACGTTGTATCTCTGTTTCCACTTACAGGACCCGAACCAAATTTAGGAGTTTTAATAGTGCGCCCACTGGAAATGTTTTGGTAAAGAAAAAAAAAACAGTTTGTAATTTGCGAAAAGAGCTGAATTTTTGCTACACCCCTCCTAGGAAAAACATTGACACGTTTAGGTATTTTATTTATTATTTTTTCTAAACAAATTTTACATCATTTGGTCGAAAATTTTTATATTTTAAGAGAAAAAATGTGTTAGTTATTTTAGATTTAAAAAATTCAAATGCCTATAGCTTTCTACTAACACAAATTTTTTTCTTTTAAAATTTAAAAATTTTCGACAAAATATTGTAAAATTATTTGTCGAAACACCTAAACGTGTTAATTTTTTCCCAGGCGGAGCAAAAATTCAACTTTTTTGCAAATTACAAAATGTTTTTGCTTTACCAAAACATTCCCAGTGGGCTCACTACTAATCCTAAATTTGGTACGGGTCCTGTAAGTAGGAACAGAGGTATGCAACTGAAATTTTACCAGCCGCCACTGGTTGTGATTCTTGGCTCATCGTGTGGTCACAGTTTAAAAAACGGGCTTTTCAGCCCGAATTACGCGATTTCTGAACTGTGGTGTGGTGTAACATTTGCGTTGGCGCTTGTATTCAGTTCTGAATATATTACCAAAAAATGTATTGATGGTAATGTTTGATATCGTATATTAGAAAAAAGCAAAAACAATGTCTAACAGTAAAAGCCGTTACTTACGGACCATATATGAGAAATTCCACAAATACCTACATACATTACCTTCTAAAAATTATTAAAATTATTATATGGTTTGCTTGTGATATCGGGATAATTTTAATATAGACAGAGAACAGCATTATTTATAATTTCAAAAGGTATTGAAATTTATGTACGAAGTATGTCAATGGAACTTAAATTGTATTGTTAAACCTTCATTGTTCTAAAAATAGATCAACTCGCTCTTTCAGTACAGTGAATAGGTATTTGAAATGCTTACTGTCACATTGTTGTTTATCTCTATGCAATGTTGAGGTTTTGGCTTAGACTGGAAACACATGAAAATGTTGGTTTTAAGAGCAGTGATGCTTAGCGCCCATACCTGCTATTTTATTTTCTTAACATTGCTACACAGTTGTAAAAATAATGACTAAATTTTAAATCGCGATCAAGCAATCTTGGTTTAGGTTTCTAGTTAACAAAAAAGTATAGCCTTTTGGCTGCAACAACTCCCATAAAACAAAAACTGTATTAATTGTCACTCTCCAACTATATAAAAATGTGACCTGGTTTGTTACATCTTTTCCATCATTCTTTACTACTCTAATGTTATGAAACAAAGCAAGCATTTCTTTTAAAAATGTTGGTTGCCTTTCCGTATTCATAAAAGCATGAAGAGTTTAAATGAGAAGCATTCAAGACATCGAAAATCGAAATTTTGTTACCGAAATTAACTGTTATTTTTGCATCACTAGGCAAAACTTTTAAATCAATGCATGTACTTAGAGCAACTTCTACGGAATGACTGAATACCTGAGACGCAAGCTGAACTTTCATCCTCTGAAAATTATTTGGGTATATGTGGCTGTCTGTTAATTTAGGGTTACCATTTTAAACTCTTTAATTTTGTCATAATTATACATGGTTTCCAGATACCTTTTATTTGTCTGACCCTTCGGCAATACAAATATGTAAGAACAAAAATAGTTTCCTGTTGATTTTAACAGATGTGGCACATCAAAAAAATAGACAAAATTATGACCATCAACAAAGAAATAAGGTGTTTCGGAGGAAATGTTTAACTCCTGTTTAACAAGCTTTTGAAAGTTTGGGCCTTGGTCAGAAACCACTCCTAACACATTTAACCCCGTAGCATTTAGTTTTTTAAGGACTTCAAATAGGATTTCTTTTATTTCTTGTGAGGGGACTGCGGACTTATAAAAAAATAAGCAATTGGTTGCTTCCAACTACATGCCACCCCTCTGGCCATAATAACCAATACACAAGTGGCTATATCAAGCGTATTTTGTGAATCAGATTCCTGAAATCCTATGAGTTTATCTTGACCGATATCATAAAGTAAGTTAGATTTAATTGACATTTCGTCAAAACATATGCAATCTTTTTCTTTTGGACCTAAATGGTGAACTCTTAATTCCGTAATTGTAAATATAAATTCATTAAATCCTGGATTAACAAACCAATGTTTCATAAAACGATTAAGAGTCGATTTTGAGGGGAGCCTTTGAAACTCGGAAAACTTTTATAAGCCTTAGGGCTCAAAAAATATAAACTTAGGGCAAGTTGTTTTAGCTCACTTACCGGGACCCTTTAGGTGCTTTATTTAGAAGGGTAAGTTGTGCTTTTAAAAACTTACACGCTTCGGGAGGATAATTTTTATGAAAAAATGTAAGAAGCGGTTTCGGCTCGGCGATGATGAATCAGTCAGTCAGGACATGTTATTTTATATATAACGATTATTATAATTTCTTAAAACAGCAGAACAGGCTGAATATAAATATGCTTAAGTTGCTGCTTAAACTATAGAAATGTTAATTTTATTTTGGGAAAGTTCATTAATATATTTATTGCTAACCATAGGCGGTTCTAGACCTCTATTTTTGGGGGGGCTTAAGCCCCTGGTTTACATATTTGGGGGGGCTTAAGTCCCTGGTTTATATATAGGCGGCTAGGCCACTCAGTTGGATTTGGGGGGGGGGCTAATTCGTGATTTGAGGGGGCTTAGCCCCCCCAAGCCCCCACCTAGAAACGCCTATGTTGCTAACTCAAATAATTATTTTTAAGGTTGTATAAGTACTTGCTGTTTTTAACTTAAAGACTGACATTATTGACATGGTACCAAAATAAATAAAGAAAACAGTTTATTACCTAATTTGATTTTATTGAATGCTTTTTTGGTGCTCAACCTTTATTTTCTCTATTGTGTGTACACAGTGGCTAAAGAGGTTTTCTTTTTAAAAAAGCTTCCACCTTTCAATTCTTTATAATTAGATAGAAGAGTCATACCTACAACGTTTGTGTATTAAGTGAACAATATTATGTCTTTGTAGCAATTTTTTTTTATAAAATAAATAACCAAGTATCCCTTAAGGAAGGTACTGAAAATTACATAATTCACTGTTCCCACGTTGACCCTATTGCAATTTTGGACAAAATGTAGAAACCTTAAACTGCAAGTTACTATATTATCAAAAATACAAATTCTTGGTAAATTTAAAGCCAATATTTTGTATTTGCCATAAGACTGCTATTGTAAAAACCGGTTTTAAGAGGAGGAGTGTCAAAATATGACACCCTATCTAATGACTTTTTAGTATAGAAACTAGGAAGTCGAGAAACTTATTAAATACCTGTATCTTCAACATAAAACATAATTGAACATATGTTTCTTCTTTCTTTAAGAGTAGAAAGCTAAAACTTTAAAAATATTTGTATTTTACCACAACTTAAGATATTAATAATAATACAATTTTACTTCTAAACGTACTTTATTCTTATCTTGAAGCATTCGTAACTTTGACATTAAACAAAACCATAAAATAGAAACAACAAAAAAATCAATAATATCCTTAATTTAAGGCAGCTTCTTTCTTAGCAACTTTCCACGAAAGCACAGTCACTAGCAAAGCTCCAATCATCACTAAACGTTTGTTGCCCTTTAGATGACTGAGAAAATTACAAAAACCCACAATGGAATAGTAACATAAATTTACACTAAATTGAAAAGTAAGGTACTATTACAAAAATTGTGTACATTCAGAGTATATTTACACTTAAAAATGTACTTTTAATCAAAATACATATTCTGATATGTATTTACTTTACTTAGTTTTTAATTTTACAATATTATTTGGATTTCAGAGCTTATTCCAAAACGTTGTAAATATACATTGCCAATGTAATTTTAAAAACCATTATTTTTACACTAGCAATCAGTATATTACCGGAGGCAATTTATCCTAACTTTTCTATGCGCAGTGCTGCGTTAGATCTTTAGAACTGCAATTCCGCAATTTAAAAGAAATTTGGAAAGGTGTTTTGTAACTATGCTTAACCATATACAGCATTTTTTTAATGAAAAATCTTCAATTCACTTGTCTACATTCGTTGGCGAAAGGGGACAACGGAATATCCGAGAAAGAACATTGACTTATTTTGATGTCGAATTTATTCGAATTCTGTAACAGAAACAAGGGCAAATAAAACAATTCTTATTGCTTTGGTATTCTTTCTGTCTTTTTCATTCTATAATTGATTTACCTTCCGGTACTGTGTAATCAGTGATTAAAGCTAACTGCAGCTAAGTGATGATCTAATTTAATTAAATAGGGTTCTGAGAAAACGTGTTTTCTTTATAAAATTTTGCCTTTTATTCTGTGTAGAGAAATTTCTTCATCACAATATAAAGTGGTTAATAGATAATACGGATATTTATATTATATTATGTTTAAAGTCTCTACATAATACCGATTTTTATTTAAATCTCTGTAATTTGCTCTGTATAAAAAGTTTATTTTCAAATTATGCACAAATTTTCATTCCCGGTTTAAAGCAAAGATAAAAAACATTTAGAATTGCATTATATGAAGGCTCAAATTTATAAATAATAAAAACCTATTTATGCAGATCAAAAATACTGAATCGGTAATATTTGTCTGAATAAGTATAGCTTAAATTGGAGCAGAAACCAATAAAAAAATTAAGCTGCCCACCCTGCATCTGGGCTATCAAAAGTGCCGTTATGTATCAACTGTTAAAGCCTTAGCTAAATACAAAATTAAATTTTTATAAAATAAATCGATTTTTAGCAAAACAAATAGAAACAAATTTGCTCTCTCCCTGTAGATTTTCACCGAGAGGGTAGCCGGTTCTCGGCCAGAGCAAAGCCTACGTGTAAAATATAGTAGTTCTCTGATAAAATTTTTAAGTTTTCGCAAAATTGACGGAAATGAAAAACCGCGTTTTTTGTGACCTACAGACTCCAAAACCTAATAATTTGAAAAAATCTGGTTTTTCAAGAATACAGCACTTCCTCTAGCGAAAGAAATAACAAAGTAGGTACACTCGTTCGTTAAAAAGAAATAAAATTTATGAATATTTTTCATTTCCCACCGTGTAAAAAAATTTAGAAGTTCATTTTCGACGTCTAATCTTTAGAGGTTTATCAAATAGTATATTTTAATTTAATGTCCTTGCAAAAATTTCTCTCTTTATAAAATTCAAACTTCTGACCGACTGACATATCAACGCCCGGGCTAAACAGCTGACCCTAGAAACACCAAAGTTGGCTTATACATTTCGCATCTCAAACGGTATATAGACACCCACTAAGTAGCAATTTTTATCACCGAAAGAGCAGCTGGTTCTGGGTCAAAGCAAAGCCTAATCTACGCGTAAAATATAGTACTAGTAATTCTCTTTGATCGAATTTTTAGGTTTTTGCTAAAATAGACAGGCCGATGGACAGATTGAGGGAAATGAAAAACCACGTTTTTCATAATCTAGACCTAAAGATTTAAAAAAATCTCGCGGGCGGATTTTTTTCCAAGAATGCAGGACTTCCTCTGGTGAGAGAAGTAACGAAATGCACACATTCGCTAAAAAGGTCAGGCTAAACCGCTGGCCCTAGAAACACCAATGTTGGCTTACAGATTTCTCATACCGCATAGGGGGCGAATCGCCTCAGATGTCTCAGCGCGACGCGCGAGCCTGAAAACATGCCATTTTAAACTCATGATCTCGCAATGATAACTTAAATATTATTTTTGATGTATTGTTTCCTCAGCTTTCCGATGGTGTTTGTTTTTCAAAATTCCGTTTCCTTAACCTCAAAAAAAAAACACTAAACGTGCTGCATCTTGAAAAACGCCATTTTTATCTTTTTTTAATACGCTAGATCGAAGGATCAGGATTTATTGCATCGAATTTTTTTTCATACAGGACTTTTTTTTGGTTTCTAGGAATTATTCGAGAAACATAGCGCGGCGAGCCTTTCCAACGTACGGCGAGGCAGCGACGCGTAGGTCAGGCTCTGTTATTGTATAAGTCCTGTCTGGAAAAGAGCTTTTTCGACGTAAAATATCCTCATCTTTTGATCTAGCGTATTCAAAAACAATCAAGTTGGCGTTTTTTGAGATGCAGCACGTTTAGCGTTTTTTTGAGGTTAAGGTGGCGAAGTTTTAAAAAACAAATTAAACCGTAGTGTTAATTTTTTACCCAGGTGGGTCAATTCAAAAATTCAACTTTTTTTCGCAAATTACAAAATATTTTTTTTCTTTACCAAAATATTCCTAGTATGCTCACTATTAAAAAACCTGAACTTGGCATGGGTCCCATAAGTAGCAACAGAGATATACAACTTTAAAATTTCACGTGCCGCGCCTGGTGTGCCTTCTTCATAATATTATTATTGATAAGAAAAAATAATTTTAAAATTAATTCTGAGGTACTAAACCTTTCACAAAGAAGTACTTATGGAGTCACTTTACGAAGCAATAATCGCTCCACTGTAGCAGCGTATAGTGTTCGAGACATATTTAAAAATTAGTTTAACAGCCCTGTAGGTTCAGTCCCATTCCAAATAAGAGACTAAAATTTCTTAACTAAGATTACTGATTTATCTGTTATAATTGTGTTGAATAATTTTTTATTTTTGTAAAATAAAGTGTATTTTCTACTTGTCCTAACTAGAAATGTAAAATATTTACTTACAGGTATCGTCCATTTCTTTTACTTCTTCCTCTCACATATTTTTACCTTCGTTCTATTGTGGTCCTCTAATTGTGGTAAATTTTTGATGCTACAACAATCTTCTTGACTGAACACACAGAATTCACTTTTCTAAGTCCATTTTACGTGTCTGTGAAACCGAAATCCTTTAGAAGACTGTACGAAATCGCATAGAAAAACAAACAAGTTTGTTTTCCTTGAATACATCGGACGAATATTTCCCTCATGTACTAAAAACCCCATAAGAGGTACAGAGGCAATTCCAGAGTAACTATCAATCATAATTAAATTTTGTACTACTACTGTGTACTAACAATCACACAAAAATTTATTATTGAACTCACTTATGTCAATCTGCGGCTTTTTCACGACATTATTTAAAAAGTTAATTGAGTAGAAATTAGAATTTCTAGTAGACTTTAAAATATGGAACGTGTTGGCAATCACTCTTTAGCAGATATTCATAAAACATTAGTAGCAGCATGCCTGTGAATACAGTGACGAATAAACACTTCGTATGGAGGCAGTTTGTGAATTTTTGCGAGAAGAAATCATAGACGCTAGATAGAAACACTACGGTAAGTCAAATAGCGAATATTTTAACAGACTGGGCATTTAACATTCGGAAACAACACGGCGGCGCGGCGATGAATACAATTAACATACAAATAAAAACAGTACTAACATTACCTCCAAAATGACAATGGAAAAATTTCATGATGAATTTGGGATGGCTTTTAATCCATTTTTAGATATTGAGTTTAAGACCGCACGTGAAGCAAAAAATCTAAAGCATAAACAACTTCAGAAAGAGCCCAAAAAAAGAAAAGAAATTTCAATTGCTTTAAAATATAACGAACTTAAAATGCTGATAGGTAAGTGCAATGAAGAGACTCCACATGAACTACAAAAATACTATGACCTATTTTAAAGACGAAATTGATAGCGAAGGGAACAAAACTGGGAGATTAGAATACAACCCGTCATTCACTAAAACCACGCAAGAAGGTTGAAAGCCCTGCGCAAGATCAAAATGGCTGATTAAAAACCGAACAGCTTCAGATTTGTGCCCGGTACGTTTGTATTTGAAATATCAACAAATACGTCTTGAAATTTAAAATAACCGTCTATTTTTAACAGACAATCATTTTTAGGTGTGTAGCGGCAAATGGTACAAGATATTCCTGTCGGAAAAATCGAGTTAGATAAATGGACAAACCAGTTAGCTAAAAAAGCTGGAGTGGACAACAAAAATTACCAATCACTCTCTGCACGCCACAGCAGTTTCCAAATTAGCCAAGAGCGGAGTTGGCGAACAACGTTAATTCAAATTACCGACTATTCAAGTGCGAAATCCATTTCAACTTATCTTCAGATGGATGAGAACCACCATGAAAACATAGTTGCGAAGATGAGGAATAACAATCCTACTTATTTTGAAGAATCTTTTCAGCAGCAGCAGCCGCAATCTTCTTTATCGAAGTCTATGACGCAAACCACGGCCACGTCAAAACAAAACCATATTGTTAATTGTTATAATTGTTCCTAATTTTAAGTATATTTTTTATTGTTACTTGTGCTCGTTGTTATTTAAGTTAAAATAAATTTGTTGTTCATCGTGTTATTATTGTATATTAGTGTTTTATTTTAAAATATGAAATACTATTTTTCGGAAAATATTCCACCAAATACCACTGCATCAGAAATATCCAGATAATTCTGCATTTAAGCATGTTGTCTTAAGAAACTGCATTCGGTTATTTACATTTTTGATTAAATCTCAAAAAAGCCCTCCTCTTTCGGAGCCGGGCTCTTTCGGATTTAATCAAAAATGATCGTGCAGTGTCAATACAACACTAGCGTCTAGCCGGTACCGAGAATCTTTATCCCGAATTTTGTCGAATGATTGTTGATTTGATAAGTCGTTACTGACTATTCATAAATTACGAAACAAATAATTAATCGCACTACCCAAACAATGCAATATAAAAAAAGACTAAGTAAAAGTGGGTAAACCCTGAACAAACCCCAGCAAACCTGAGCAAACAGTATATAGGTAATGCTAACGCATTTGAATGATTCAGCTTCTTACCTTCGGGATAGATATTCTCGGTATCGGCTAGACGCTAAACAATAAAACACGCCTTCAAGCAGAATTATCGGCAAGTTTGATGCATTAGTGCATTATCCCCGATAATGTCCCTCGAAATCGCACCTAATGTAACCGACCACCTTTAAATTGTTTTTATTTGCGATGTCGTATGATGTCGTAAGGCTAAAAACTCGCATGCCTCTACATTCAATGTAACCATCAAGGGAGCAGACAAGTAAGTGTTGACGTAGTACATGGCAACACTGTCCAGAATTATTATCGGTAACATGTTATACCTATAACCTTGTGTGTTAACGCTTTTAAAATATCATAGCACAATTTCGTTGAATAGAAGCATGCCAAAGGATTGACGCTAAGCTACTTCTTAAGCTCTTAGGGCTTATCCGTATAAACTTAATACCTTCTGAACTAACTGGTATAACATTGTAATTATGCCTGCAATACATTGTATACGATGCATACTCTTATAGATAAGAGCTTTAAATTTTGAATAGATCCGCCTTAAACAGCTTTTATTTACAAATTATCAAATATATTTAGAAATTTCAGATTAAACTTAAATGTACTGAAAACATGACAAGAGTACGCTTCCTTTGCAAACTGATTTTATCCGATTTGAAGACAGTATATTGAACGTGATCATTTAACCTTGTGGCAGATTCTACAACTAATACAGTGAATGATGATGACGATGAAGCAAACTTTCACCTAAAATATTGTAGTAAAAATACTAAACTCAACCATTTCATTAAATTTTCTCATATAGTATTTTGGTTATTATAGACCGCCTTTCAGGCTCGGTCTATATACCGAGCCCTTGGTCAGAAAAATGTGTGTATGTATGTATGTATGGCCGTATGTTGTCCGTTTCGACATTTTCACCTTTTCAATTTTTTTTCTCGAAAACGGTTAGAATGAGGGCAACCAAATTTTCTGGGTTAATAGAGGGATAGTGCGGCTAGCTTCGGTAAAAAATTCAGTTATACCGGGTGTTCCGTTTCGGAGATATAAAACGTTAAAATCGAAATTTCAGCGATTTCCTATGGGATCGATTACAGGTCGCAAAACTTAATTAAATCGATTTAAATTTTCGGAGGTTGTGGAGGTCAGGGAGCTTCAGAACCCTATTGAAACTGGCGGTATTCGCAAAAAGGGAAGTAATTCTTTTGAATTTTTTTATGTCGAAAAATGTCGTTTGCAGACCCCAATTTGGCACTGAATAACTCGAAAACGAAACGTCGTACAGAAAAACGTATTTGAACATAAAACTGAAGAATCTCAAATACTTTATTTTTGCAATACATTTACCTATACCTGAAACGACTGGAAATTGGAAAAATTTGAGAAAAAGTGGAAATTACGATTTTTCATGCAAATTTTTGACGGTTGTCAATTTTTTTGGGGGTCAAAATGGATTCAAATCGAAATCCCATGTACCTTATCGGAAAGACCTCGCCGAACTACGTTATAAACGTATTTTTTGGTTCCTTCATTCGTAATAGGAAAGGAGCAATTGATAATTAAATTTCGATTTTTGACCATTTTTTTTCATGACATCTCTACATTCGAATCACTCTGTATTTTTTCCTATCTAATTTCTTCTAACTTTTTCAACGCTATCCGTTGGGGATATAATCAGGCTTTAAAATGAATCCCGAATGGGTGATCCAGGGCCTGATTTAGGGGGTAAAAACTCATTTTTTCTGTTTTTTTCCATCAAAATTCATCTTTAAATGGCATTATTATATATTATTTCTCTTATTTAACAGCTCTTTTTTGGTTTATTTTCTTCCTACATCATCTGAGAACACTCCTAACTAATTAAAACTCAATATTTTTTCGTTAAAGTTATAAATAAATACCTTTTTTTGCATCGCTGCAGGAAAAATTTTAAAAAGTACATATATAAAAGCCGTGCCTTGAAAAAAAACAAATGAAACTGACCCTCTTTACATCGAAATTAAAATATGACCTGTCAAAATGTCATGAAAATAACAGTTTTTGTAGCGATATTGGAAGCTTCCTGGACCGATTTCGGCTTGAAATATACATGGCAAAGGTAAAACGGAGTTTATATTTTTAATTACGGTACATTTCATTGGACGATGTAAGCATTAAATACATATTTTATTGGTTTTGCTGAGGCCCTGCATTGCATTATAAAAATCAATTTCTATACGGGGAAATGTATTAATTTAATTATAATGTATAAAATGTCACAATTTGGCTTAAATGTCAGCATTTTGATGCGAGATTGGAAGGAGTGTGGACCAACTTCGGCTTCAAATTTACCAGGCAAGGGATTTAGGGACCTTATACTTTCGGTAGAAAGACATTTCATTTCATATTATACAGATTAAATACCATTTTAATCGATTTTCCTATGACGCTACAAAGCATCATTGAAGATTCTAATATGAAGCTCAGTGGCATCGAAAAAATTCAAAATATGCATTTTATTTTCTAACCATGAGCGTGTATACCTTTGGGGCAATATATTAATTATTATTGAATAATTTTAATTTAATTTTAGGGAAATGACTTGATTCGGATCGTTTTAAAGTAACCAGAACGATTCGAAAATACATTTTATACCTTCCGGCATGTGCATGATTGTATATATGTCTACAGGGTGTCCGAAAAGTCTTTGTATGCGCAAATATCTTTGTCATTGGCACGAAGAAAAACTTAATGAGTCTTATTTCAACGAAATCGTAAATTTTTCATTCCTTTGTGTGGTTGTTTATATGTTGGTATGTATACAGAATGTCCAAAAAGTCTTTGTATGCGGAAATATTTTGCCGTTAGTACGAAGATAAAATTAATTGAGCCGGTTTTCAAGAACATCGAAAATATTTAAATTACTGTGTCGTGGTTGTTGTGTTTGTATGTATGTATAGTACAGGGTGTCCGAAAACTTTGTATGCGCAAACATATTTGTCATTGGCACGAAGAAAAACTTAAACGAGTTTTATTTCAAGGAAATCGTAAAGTTTTTATTCCGTTGTGTGGTTGTTTATATTATTATGTTGGTATTTATACAGAATGTCCAAAAAGTCTTTGTATGCGGAAATATCTTTGCCAAATTTAATTTTAGGGAAATGAATTGACTCGGATCCTTTTAAAGTAACCTGAACGATTCGAAAGTACATTTTAGACCTTTCGGCATGTGGGTGATTCTGTATATGCCTACAGGGTGTCCGAAAAGACTTTATATGCGCAAATATCTTTGTCATAAGTACGAAGATAAAATTAATAGGGTCGGTTTTCAAGAAAATCGAAAATATTTAAATTACCACGTGTCGTGTTGTGTTGTGTTTTTATGTATGTATACAGGGTGTTCGAAAAGTCTTTGAATGGGCAAATACCTTTGCCTTTTGTACAAATAGTAACTCAATTGTCGGATTTAAAGCAAATCGTAGGTATATATTTGCATTTCTATGTGTACGGATTTATATGTTTGTATACAGGGTGTTCGAAAAGCCTTAGTATGGGTAAATACTTCTACTAGTACCAAGATAAACTTAACTAATTAGGATTTTAAGGAAATCGGCTATACTCCTATTTAAACGTGTGAGTGTTAGTGTGAATGTATACAGGGTGTCCAAAAAGTCTTGGAATGGGTAAATACTCCTATTAGTACTTAGATAAACTTTATTAGGTCGAATTTCAAGCAAATCGAATATATTTGTATTACTATGTGTTTATGCTTGTACGTGTGTATACAGGGTGTCCGAAAAGTCTTATTATTTGCAACTCCTTTTATTACGACCAAAATAAACTTAATTAAGGCGGATTTCAAGAAAATTGTCTATATTTGTATTACTATGTGTTTATTCTTGTACGTGTGTATACAGGGTGTCCGAAAAGTCTTCTTATTTGCAACTCCTTTTATTAGGACCAAAATAAACTTAATTAAGGCGGATTTCAAGAAAATCGTCTATATTTGTATTACTATGTGTTTATGATTGTACGTGTGTATACAGGGTGTCCGAAAAGTCTTATTATTTGCAACTCCTTTTATTAGGACCTAAATAAACTTAATTAAGGCGGATTTCAAGAAAATCGTCTATATTTGTATTACTATGTGTTTATGCTTGTACGTGTGTATACAGGGTGTCCGAAAAGTCTTAGCATTTGCAACTCCTTTTAATACGACCACAATAAACGTAATTAAGGCGGATTTCAAGAAAATCGTCTATATTCCTATTTAAACGTGTGAGTGTTAGATTGAATGTCTACAGGGTGTCCAAAAAGTCTTGGAATGGGCAAATACTCCTATTAGTACTTAGATAAACTTTATTAGGTCGAATTTCAAGCAAATCGAATATATTTGTATTACTATGTGTTTATGCTTGTACGTGTGTATACAGGGTGTCCGAAAAGTCTTATTATTTGCAACTCCTTTTATTACGACCAAAATAAACTTAATTAAGGCGGATTTCAAGAAAATTGTCTATATTTGTATTACTATGTGTTTATTCTTGTACGTGTGTATACAGGGTGTCCGAAAAGTCTTCTTATTTGCAACTCCTTTTATTAGGACCAAAATAAACGTAATTAAGGCGGATTTCAAGAAAATCGTCTATATTCCTATTTAAACGTGTGAGTGTTAGATTGAATGTATACAGGGTGTCCAAAAATTCTTGGAATGGGCAAATACTCCTATTAGTACTTAGATAAACTTTATTAGGTCGAATTTCAAGCAAATCAAATATATTTGTATTAATATGTGTTTATGTTTGTATGTATGTATACAGGGTGTCCGAAAAGTATTTTTGTTGGCAAAAATAGTTTCCACGTGTAGGTGTTTGTATGTATGTAGCGATGGGGTCACGAAGGGCGGTCTATTCTCCATCATCAGTCCGAAGGAGTGTGATATCTTCCTTAATAATACTTGGCCTAGAAACACGAAATTTTCAGGGCATGACAATGATGATATTACCGACCTTATAGAGCCCCCTCGGGGGGCGATTAGGCGGTCTATGCAATCTAGTTATAGACCGCCTTTCAGGCTCGGTCTATATACCGAGCCCTTGGTCAGAAAATGTGTGTGCGTATGTGCGTGCGTGCGTGCGTGCGTATGTTGTCCGTTTCGACATTTTCACTTTTTCAATTTTTTTTCTCGAAAATGGTTAGAGTGGCGGCAACCAAATTTTCTGGGTTAATAGAGGGATAGTGCGGCTAGCTTCGGTAAAAAATTCAGTTATACAGGGTGTTCCGTTTCGGAGCTATTAAACGTCAAAGTCGAAATTTCAGCGATTTTCGTTGCAATCGATTACAGGTCGCAAAAGTGAATTAAATCAATTTAAATTTTTGGAGGTTGTGGAGGACCGGGAGCTTCAGAACTCTATTGAAACTGGCGGTATTCGGAAAATGGGAAGCAATTTTTTTGAATTTTTTTATGTCGAAAAATGCTGTTTGTAGACCCCACTTTGGCACTGAATAAGTCGAAACTGGAACATCGGACAGAAAAATGTATTTGAACTTAAAACTAAAGAATCTCAAACACTTTCTTTTTGCAATACATTTACCTATACCTAAAACGACTGCAAATTGGAAAAATTTGAGAAAAAGTGGAAATTACGATTTTTCGTGCAATTTTATGACAGTTTTTAATTTTTTTGGGGGTCAAAATGGATTCAAATCGAAATCCCATGTGCCTTATCGGAAAGAGGTCGCCGAAATACGTGATTTGCATATTTTTTGGTTCCTTCATTCCTAATAGGAAAGGAGCAAGCGATAATTAAATTTAGATTATTTACGATTTTTTTTCATGACATCTCTACATTTGAATCACTCTGTATCTTTTCCTATCTAATTTCTTTCAACTTTTTCAACGCTATTCCTTGGGGATATAATCAGGCTTTAAAATGAATCCCGAATGGGTGATTCAGGACCGAATTTAGGGGGTAAAAACTCAATTTTTCTGTTTTTTTCAACCAAAATTCATCTTTAAAAGGCATTATTATATATTATTTCTCTTATTTAACGATTCTTTTTTGGTTTATTTTCTTCCCTAATCATCTAAGAACACTCCGAAATAATTAAAATTCCATATTTTTTCGTTAAAGTTATAAATAAATACCTTTTTTTGCATCGGTGCAGGAAAAATTTTAAAAAGTGCATATATAAAAGCCGTGCCTTGACAAAACAATTGAACGGACCCTCTTTACATCGAAATTAAAATATGACCTGTCAAAATGTCATGAAAATAACAGTTTTTGTAGCGATATTGGAAGCTTCCTGGACCGATCTCGGCTTGAAATATACATGGCAAAGGTAAAATGGACTTTATATTTTTAGTTAAAATACGTTTCATTGGACGATTTAAGCATTAAATACGAATTTTTTAAATTTTTCTCAGACCATGCAAATGCATGTCAAAATCAATTTCTATACGGGGAAATTTATTCATTTAATTATAATGTATGAAATGTCACAATTTGGCTAAAATGTCAGCATTTTGATGCGAGATTGGAAGGAGTCCGGACCAACTTCGGCCTCGAATTTACCGGGCAATGCATTTAGGGACCTTATACTTTCGGTAGAAAGACATTTCATTTCATATTATACCGATTAAATACCATTTTAATCGATTTTCCTATGACGCTACAAAGCATCATTGAAGATTCTAATATGAAGCTCAGTGGCATCGAAAAAATCCCAAAATATGCATTTTATTTTCTATCCATGAGCGTGTATACTTTTGGGGCAATATATTAATTATTATTGAATAATTTTAATTTAATTTTAGGGAAATGACTTGATTCGGATCGTTTTAAAGTAACCAGAACGATTCTAAAATACATTTTATACCTTCCGGCATGTGCATGATTGTATATATGTCTACAGGGTGTCCGAAAAGTCTTTGTATGCGCAAATATCTTTGTCATTAGAGCGAAGAAAAACTTAAATGAGTCTTATTTCAAGGAAATCGTAAATTTTTCATTCCTTTGTGTGGTTGTTTATATGTTGGTACACAACAGAATGTCCAAAAAGTCTTTGTATGGGGAAATATCTTTGCCAAATTTAATTTTAGGGAAATGAATTGACTCCCTTTTAAAGTAACCTGAACGATTCGAAAGTACATTTTATACCTTTCGGCATGTGGGTGATTCTGTATATGCCTACAGGGTGTCCGAAAAGTCTTTATATGCGCAAATAACTTTGTCATAAGTACGAAGATAAAATTAATTGGGTCGGTTTTCAAGAAAATCGAAAATATTTAAATTACCATGTGTCGTGTTGTGTTGTGTTTTTATGTATGTATACAGGGTGTCCGAAAAGTCTTTGAATGGGCAAATACCTTTGCCTTTCATACAAATAGTAACTCGATGGTCGGATTTAAAGCAAATCGTAGGTATATATTTGCATTTCTATGTGTACGGATTTATATGTTTGTATACAGGGTGTTGGAAAAGTCTTAGTTTGGAATGGGCAAATACTCCTATTAGTACTTAGCATTATTAGGTCGAATTTCAAGTAAATCGAATATATTTGTATTAATATGTGTTTATGCTTGTACGTGTGTATACAGGGTGTCCGAAAAGTCTTATTATTTGCAACTCCTTTTATTAGGACCAAAATAAACTTAATTAAGGCGGATTTCAAGAAAATTGTCTATATTTGTATTACTATGTGTTTATGCTTGTGCGTGTGTATACAGGGTGTCCGAAAAGTCTTATTATTTGCAACTCCTTTTATTAGGACCAAAATAAACTTAATTAAGGCGGATTTCAAGAAAATCGTCTATATTTGTATTACTATGTGTTTATGATTTTACGTGTGTATACAGGGTGCAACTCCTTTTATTAGGACCTAAATAAACTTAATTAAGGCGGATTTCAAGAAAATCGTCTATATTTGTATTACTATGTGTTTATGCTTGTACGTGTGTATACAGGGTGTCCGAAAAGTCTTAGTATTTGCAACTCATTTTAATACGACCAAAATAAACGTAATTAAGGCGGATTTCAAGAAAATCGCCTATATTCCTATTTAAACGTGTGAGTGTTAGATTGAATGTATACAGGGTGTCCAAAAATTCTTGGAATGGGCAAATACTCCTATTAGTACTTAGCATTATTAGGTCGAATTTCAAGTAAATCGAATATATTTGTATTAATATGTGTTTATGCTTGTACGTGTGTATACAGGGTGTCCGAAAAGTCTTATTATTTGCAACTCCTTTTATTAGGACCAAAATAAACTTAATTAAGGCGGATTTCAAGAAAATTGTCTATATTTGTATTACTATGTGTTTATGCTTGTGCGTGTGTATACAGGGTGTCCGAAAAGTCTTATTATTTGCAACTCCTTTTATTAGGACCAAAATAAACTTAATTAAGGCGAATTTCAAGAAAATCGTCTATATTTGTATTACTATGTGTTTATGATTGTACGTGTGTATACAGGGTGCAACTCCTTTTATTAGGACCTAAATAAACTTAATTAAGGCGGATTTCAAGAAAATCGTCTATATTTGTATTACTATGTGTTTATGCTTGTACGTGTGTATACAGGGTGTCCGAAAAGTCTTAGTATTTGCAACTCATTTTAATACGACCAAAATAAACGTAATTAAGGCGGATTTCAAGAAAATCGTCTATATTCCTATTTAACCGTGTGAGTGTTAGATTGAATGTATACAGGGTGTCCAAAAATTCTTGGAATGGGCAAATACTCCTATTAGTACTTAGATAAACTTTATTAGGTCGAATTTCAAGCAAATCAAATATATTTGTATTAATATGTGTTTATGTTTGTATGTATGTATACAGGGTGTCCGAAAAGTATTTTTGTTGGCAAAAATAGTTTCTACGTGTAGGTGTTTGTATGTATGTAGCGATGGGGTCACGAAGGGCGGTCTATTCTCCATCATCAGTCCGAAGGAGTGTGATATCTTCCTTAATACTTGGCCTAGAAACACGAAATTTTCAGGGCATTACAATGATGATATTACCGACCTTATAGAGCCCCCTCGGGGGGCGATTAGGCGGTCTATGCAATCTAGTTAATAATTGCATTTTATTTGTATTCACAATTTATTATAAGATGATACCTTAAAAATTCCGCGCTCCAACCACTATGTGAGTGAAGCAGAATTCGACGCTACAGTGAATTTGCTTGCTCGGTACGCGTAAGCCCGATCGAGTCCTTGTGTTTTCTTCTCGAACATTCGAGTTTTATGAGAGAGGTCATTCACCGCCTCATGAAGCAGAAATTTAACATGGTTTACTAATACGACTTTGCATTGTTCAGTTTATTTCTGTGTTTTTAGAGCCACGTCGTTTTTTCGCGAATATATTTTTGAATTGACACGTGCAGAATATTTTCGCAGTGTGTCTTATTAGAAACTCTATTTTCTAGATGGACTAAGGAAGACCAAAAAGAGTTTTTAAGTTATGAAAGACCGCGGCCCGCATTAAGTGTAAATAAAAATACAACAGTGAAAGAAAAAGTGTATTTTAGACATTTTAAAGAATTGTGGTACTCTCGCTATGGGTTTTCAATAACAAATTATTACAAAATGGTGAATGTACCGAAATTTTTTTAAGCTGCACTTTTCACCTCATGTTATTGTTTTGCTTTACTGTTACAAATGACCAGGAGCCGCCACTGCTAAGAGAGAAACCGAATTGTTGTCTTTCAGTAAACTGCTTATCCTTGCAGACTATACAATGCAAATTCTTAAGTACGACATTTTTAAGTAATTTTATTATGGATGGGTAACGGTTAAAGAGGATAAGGACAGAAACATTACATTATAGAACTAAGAACACCTATAAATAAACTGCTTCTTCGAAGAAGAAACTCGGTGGTGGAGTAAACCAGTACTAATTCTTAAATATTTTGAAGGAAACCGGCTCTTATGTATATACATAACACCATCATATTATGATGTCAGAAAACTTTATTATATTATTATGTTGAAGGTTTCGTCCACCATTTTTTTAGGAGTTACTAAGAATACGAGCTTGTTTGACTAATCTGTTTAATTTTTAAATTATTCCGACACACTACATGTTTTCATTACGATTACGGCTTGCTTTAAGCAGGAAGAACCATTCTTGCTGCCTTAGATCTTTTAGGTTTTCCTGAAAATGTATTTTCTAATTTTATGATTATCTTTCATCTGCTTAGCTCAGTGTTAAAGCACTTTTTTATGGATCTCGGGAAGTGGTAGTTTGATGAAATACAGAAATATCTGCAGGCCACCATGCCTCGAAAAGCATGTAACGCCGTCGGTCCCAGCCATTGCATAGTAGTTGTCAGGTTTCCTAGGCGGTAGTCGCGACCTGAATGGGCAATCTGTACCAACCGTCATACAAACTTTATCTTGCTTGAATGCAACCCCAATAATGACGCGGTTCAAAAAGCTGATATTCCTAAAAACTTTACCGAAACTTAACACTAAGACTAATTTGAACAGATTTGTCCCAATTCAACCATCCTAATATTATCGGTTTAAAATTTGTAACATACATAACCTAAATATTTCTCCTAAAACTAATATTAAATTATGTCAGATATTTGTATTTCTAGAGATTATTCATTATAACCTATAGCCTTGACATAGCGTGCATTTGTGAACACATAATTGTTTATCATATTTAAATTAGTTATGATTAATGAAACATAATGTGCACCACATCCTATTGAATTATGATTAACTATTGTTTGACTAAATATTATTGCTTTAAATTTAAGGTCAAAATTTGCGTATAAATTGGAATCGTAATAAAGGTAACCGTCAAAACAATGTTAAGAAAGCACTGGTCTTAATTTAATAGACTTGCGAACCGTCTCAATCTCTCCCGGAAGCAATTTCAAAGTTCCATAATTAAATAACAGATGTCAAAATATCCGCGACAAAATATCCACAACCCAGATATCCTTTGAACAAAATGTCCTTGTCAAATTATTATTTAGACAAATATCCACGACAAAAGATATAATTAATTATTTAATATCTACGACAATAAATACTTCTGGACATATTTAACGCATTAGGGTCAAATTTTTCATATATTGAATGGAAACAATGGGGAGATTTTGCAAGCAGAAATTCCAGACACGCTAACCTCTAAACTCTAAACGATAAAATATAAAGTGATGTTTGAAACATGCGATTTATAAAAACCTTAAAAATTGAAGAAATATTAAAACCCTTCCCCATTTATTGTCGGTTTGGAAAGTCAATTAGTAAATGTAGCGAAAACTATGATTAAAACACCACTATAAAATTTAGCGTTTAGGGGTTAGTGTGTCTGGAATTTCTGTTTGCAAGACCTCACTATTATTGTATACTTTGCGTGTCTCCTCTAATAAAGCAATTAATAGTCATTTAAAAAATAATACGTTAAAAAAACAACATTAACCTTTTATTTTCAAATTGTTGACGTTGTTAGTGCACTTTGCAGAATGCTTCGCATTATCGACACAAAATATAAAATTTTTGAACACCTTATATTTGCCTGAAATTAAATTTTAATTAATTCTTATTAACACTTAGAAATTTATGTATTTTTTTGCCAAGGATGCCAAAAAACCTTAACACAATTGGTTTCAGTCAAATACTGGCTATTAAAAATTTTAATTAAGATTTTTTCAGTAGAAAGTGTGCTGACCTGAAAGTAGTAGCCATGTTATTTGGATTGCAGGGTGGATTCACTAGGTATTGCTGTTTTCTCTGTATGTGGGATAGTAGAGCTATTGACAAACACTACTAGATAAAACATTGGCCAAAAAGGAGTAAAAAGACAGAATTTGTGTGCGGCAAAAACGAATGTGAAGAACGTACCTTTAGTTGATCCACAAAATGGCATTTTACCTATTTAAGCTCGGTTTGATGAAGAATTTTGTGAAGGCAATAGATAAGAACCGTAAAGGCTTATTGTATCTCGAGTCAATTTTCAAAAAATTAAGTGAAGCAACATTAAGAGAAGGGACATTTAATTTCGACCGAATGCTAAATAAGAAAGAGCTAGGAGCCTGGATTTTACTGTTATAAATGGCTTTGTAGGGAACCACAGAGCTTAAAAGGCGAAAGTTTTAGTCAACAACTTGTTACATGCTTACAAAGAGATGGGATGCAGAATATTGCTCAAGATCCATTTTCTTGATTTGCATCTTGATTTTTTCCCCTCCAACCTTGGAGCCGTGAGCAATGAACAGGGCGAGCGGTTCCACCAGGATGTGAAGAGGCTGGAGGAGCGGTTTTAACGTCGTTGGAATGCAGTTATGTTAGGCGATTACTATTGACGTCTAAAGAGAGAGGATTCTTCGTCCCATAAAAGAAAAAGATAGAAAAATTACTTACTTCTTGTCCAAGTTTAGTGTGTTTTTTTTTAATTTGAATTGTGATACTACTATTTCAAAAATTGTTAACGCTGGTGTAATTATTTCTTTTTAAAAATTGAAAAAAGTTGATACCCAACCCAACGCAACCTCTCCAGCAGGCATTATGATCTGGTCTCCCTTATGCCCCGTAGAGCTTCTGTAAGTCTTTGTCCTGTCCTTGTTCGGTAAGCACCAAGTCTTAAGTCTTCTGTTATTATGCGAGACATGGTCCTTGGAGGGATCATCATTTCTCTGGACAAGATTTTTTGTTTCCGTAGCGGATTACGGCGTATCCCCGTTTCGACAGCTTTAACTGCAGCTGGTGTCCTAGAAGTACTAGTTCATCATAACGTTTAATAGCCCGATAAACAAATTTCTTGGAGATTTTCAGCGGTCGTAGAAGACTGAAAATCTTGCTTTGTGATTTACCACAGTTACGCAGCGCAGTGACGGGAATCCGATTTTCTTTGGTGCCCCACCCCATGTTTAAAAAATGAATCACAAAATCTCAACTGATGGCTTTCGGTAGCTAAATAATTGGCGTACTGCGCACTGTAATTACACGGTCAGCCGCCAGTGCCGTCGGAATATATCGCCAAATTAATGCAAGGAACATACCTTATGGCAGGACTAGGTATACATCTAAATTTGTATAAGGTAGAGGCTAAAAAAGCCGATCAATATTTGCATAAGTAGTAGCTATATTTTAATTAACCCGTTTCGATTTATTCAAATAAACGTTTCCGAGGCGACTAAGTTTTTTTAAAGATATCTTTAAGGGCCTAATAATTAATACATATTATCGTTTAATAATAGATTACTTTTTTATTGACCTTATTGAAATATTCATTAATATAAAACCAAAACAAGGCGACGTTGACCTTTAACAATAAAATAGAAAAAATCCCGTACATCATATTATTTGTATTTTCATATAATGATGACAAATCTGTAAAACTAACGTTACAGATCTTAGGATTTAAATCTGCAGGACTGGGCTAACTACAGGTGTAAGAGGTGCGCCGCACTCGGGCGGCAAATTTAAGGGGTGGCAAATTGAAGAATTAAATAAAATATTGTAAAAAATACTTTTTAAAAACAAGCTTATATTATTTAGATGTACCAAAACGAAAAAAACAAGTATCGATTTTTCATTGTGGCAATACTAAATGCTATTTATAAGTGGACGTAGTTCGCGTGGGTGGATCATAATAGAAGTAGCATCAAAGGTATCACTGAAACAGATTTAATATATTATGTTATATTTATTGTCTTGAAAGCTTGTAGCGCACAAAAAGTCCATACAGGCATTAATTGTGTTTGGCAGAAATTGTAAGTAGATACCAAAGTATGAATTTTTTAATTTTCTACTCACGCGACAAGCTTTTAAGACAATAAATTTAATATAATATATTATATCTGTTTCAGTGTTAAGTTTGATACTACTTTTATTAGGATCCACCCACGCGAACTACATCCACTTATAAATAGCATTTAGCATTGCCACAATGAAAAAACTATAATTATTTTTTTCATTTTAGTACATCTAAATAATAAAAGCTTGTTTTTAAAAAGTATTTTTTACAAGATTTTATTTTTAAATTTTTAATTACGTCTTAACCTACGCATTTCTGATAATGCATGACTATCACAAGAAATTTTACCTGTTATCGTATTCTACTGGTCAAACCCTCCGTTATATTGGGTTTAGAATGACGGCACATGCCTTGTCGTATTCTACTCGTCAAACCCTTTCATTTGGTCCAAATGTGAAGAAAAAGGTAATCCGCCATCTTGTAGCGTCCGCCATAGTGAGTTTAGAATGAAGTCGTATTCTACTCGTCAAACCCTTTCATTTGATGCCCATGTCAAGGGGGTGGTGAAGAAAAAGATAATCCGCCATCTTGTGGCGGCCGCCATATTGGGTTTAGAATAACGTCACATAGCTTATCGTATTCTACTCGTCAAAGACGTTGTGAAGAAAAAGGAAGTTATGAAGAAAAAGGTAATCCGCCATCTTCTGGCGGCTGCCATATTGGGTTTACAATGACGTCACCTAGCTTATCGTATTCTACTCGCCAAACCCTTTCATTGGAAACTCATATCAAGGGAATTGTAAAGAAAAAGGTAATCCGCCATCTTGGGGCGTCCGCCATATTGGATTTAGAACAATATTAAATACACTGTATTGTATTGTCACCGGACTTATATACGTGTACAAAATTTCAAAGCTCTAGCTTCACTAGAACTATATAGTCGAAGTTTTGATTGCAATAATTTTCACTGGCCTCAAAGTTCAGCTGGCGTTAGGATTGGCGCCACTAAATCTTTGCATGTGTAAAGTCCAAGCAGGACATTGCTACTGATAGTTCAAAGAACAAGACAAGACAAGACGCTAGTAATTATAGTTCCCGGCCCGGTAGGCGCCGACGCCGATGGCTGGAAGGCGGGCAACCTGCTTCACTGTGTTTCGACACTTAGATAAAGCGCTCAATGCGATTTTTTAGTCGTGTCACTAATGGGATTTATATTCGACAAAAACAATTTTAGAAATTTACAGTTTAAGGTATTTGATGAAATCCAGTAAATCACAATGCACGTTTGTTTTTCAATGCTACGCCAGTATATAAATTTTTTTCATTATTTTACGATTTTTTATTTTTTGTGATTTTTTTACATGTTCCGAAAATTACCTTACCCAAATCAAATTTAGACATTTACAGCCAGATTCTCCAACGCTGGATTCATCTTATCGTAAGAGTTTATTAAAAACGTAAAACTTTTATATTCAGGTAGTTGTACACATAGAATAAACATTAAAACAAAATCAGCCAGATTCTCCAACGCTAGTCCGGTCTAATTTGATAACTGAAAGTTTTAAACTGACAAGTGTAAGAGTAAGAGAACTAAGTTTTATACTATGAATCTATTTCTGAGCTTTTTCGCAAATTTATAAAGAAAAGGGCAATGTTAGTACTACTTTCGACAATAATAAAACTAAATTTATTACAGCAGCTCGTTCCAAGAAGAAAATCATTTGGGAACCAAGCAAATCGCTGAAATATCAGAATAATTCATAAGTTCTTAATGACGACCCATTAACAATAACAACAACAACAGGACAAAAACTATAAGATCTTTATTTAAACCAGAACTAAATTTTAAACCTTAGTGAATCTGAACGTGTACGTTCAGATTCACTAAGAAGGTTTAAGATTTAGTACTGGTTTAAATTAAGATCTTCTAGTTATCATATCATATCATCATGATTATCATTCTCATATCATATCAGTTATATTTCGACAGGTTTTTGTCCTGTCATTGTTAATACGTCGTCATTAAAAACTTATGAATTATTCTTATATTTCAGTGATTTGCTTGGTTTCCAAATGATTTTCTTCTTGGAACGAGTTTCTCTAATAAATTTGATTCTATTATTGTCGAAAGTACGTACTAAAATTGCCCTTTTCTTTATAAATTTGCTAAAAAGCTCAGAAATAAATTCATAGTATAAAACTTAGTTGTATTCTTACACTGGTCAGTTTAAGACTTTTGGTTGTCAAATTAGACCGGTCTAGCGTTGGAGAATTTGGCTGATTTTGTTTTAATGTTTATGTATGTGTACAACTACCTGAATATAAAAGTTTTACGTTTTTTAATAAACTCTTACAATAAGATGAATCCAGCAATAATACATCTAAGACAGTCATTGTTCTTATTTTTCAATCTAAATAAGTACATGAGGCAGTTTTTTGATCAAGACTAATTTGTCAGGTGAATGCACTAAAAATAAGCACTTTTATTTTTGTTTGATTCAGTCGAATTCAGGAAGAATATTGGCAAATAGGGATTAAAAATCGGAAAACAATAAAAATTATAATCAAATGCTAAAAAAATAATTTTAAACTGGCGCAATATTAAAAACATTTTTTTTTCTTATATCACATCCTCAGATACTTTCATGATTTTGTTAGAAAGCATAGCAATTTTGCCAAGTAATGCAAGTCATGTGAGTATATTCACATACATTATTTTTTATTTCCAATCAAGCAAAAACAAATGCCAAACTCAAATTTTACCAACACCAAATAACATAAAATTTTCCAATTTATGCCGACTTTTTTGCGGACACTGATTGATAAAAAATAAGGTGTTTTTATATGATTCTATCCGGTAGTCTGCACAATTTAAAATTTAAATAAGCATTAGTAAATCTTTAAGTCAAAATGATCCTACCACAAAAATGTTAGTGATTTTTAGGCCAAATGGGATCAGTTCTCGTGAGAACGTTCATCCATTTTTTGTGGATCATATGGTATTGCAAAAAATAGTTTTCAGCAGACTTCATAGTTAAACTAGCACACTTTACAACAACATAATACCTTCTTTACATTTTTTACAAGGTATACAGCCACAAATGCAAGCAAGTATGCAAGTAGTCGGTTTCCTAACGACCCCCGAAATGACTTCACGAGCTATTCCGGGATCCGCGATCAAATTTTATACAGCATCTAAACCATTTTAAAAGACAGATAAACATAAAACCACCCGTTTTCTCTAAATTTTTCGTAGATTTCAGAGATACATATAATCTGAGAAAACACTTTTGCCAAAATGCGTATAGTAATTTTTCTTAGTAATAATTCAGTTAATCCTGACAAAGAGACAAACTCTAGTATTTTTATCTTATATGTGGCCATTTTTAATTGAATTAATTTTGATATAGCAGTCAATACGAACGAAAGAACATTTTTATAAAGCTGTGACAACCCTGCATGTCATTTCCTTCCTTCGGCAATATTCGACGAGCAGACCACAGCCATTTATCCTTGCTTCAGATCTTCATATGCTGCAAGGTATCTGAGCGAAACCATTTAAATCCTTATCCATACTCAAAAACATCAATTATTGTTCTTTACTACTACAAAATAAATATTATTTTGATGTAAAACCAACTCCCAATTCATAACCTAAATTTAATGAATATTTAAACTGTAAAAATATAAACATTCTGTATTTTTAAAATTTGCTAAGTACTTTTGAGCCACTCCGTGTTGTCTAAAATAGGTTTCTCCTTTTCCCATGGCGCAAATAATCTATTGTTGCACTGGTATCGGCTTGCCTTGTTGCTTGAACGGACCCCGGCGTGGAAGTTTACAGTGGAAGAATTCTTATCTTTAGGGTCAAAATTATTACGCAACAGGTAAGCGTGCAGGGAAATATTAGCAATTCGGAATTGAGCCAGATATTACCCTTATATTTTTTTAACCAATTAATTTTTTTCAACCATTTTGCTCGGGTTTGTTGCTATTTATACAATATTTATGGAATTTGCCTATTTTTGGTTGGCTCCAAAACTAATATTAGCCGCCCCCAAAAATTTTCAGACACTTTTTAATAATACATTTTCTTCGGTCTACGACAGCATAATGAATATAGTAATTACATTGCATAATATATATTAGAATTAAAAAATTAGAACTACATTAGTTAGGGGAAAGGGGGTAGCGCCTTTAATTAATAACCCTATATAGGTACCTACTATAATCTTTTATACCAACCCACAGGGCTAAACGGTCTTTATGTTGTACGGTGGTAAATATAAAATTGAAAAAAGGTCAAACGGCACCAACATGATAGGTAAATGACTCCTTGATTTATTTAAATATGTAGAAGTAGTATAATCCATACCAATACTTACAGGGCACACTAATTCATTAGCTTGCCCCCTAAGCTTGGATATAGGTATAATGTATTACAAATCGTCGCCAAAAGTTTTTTCATAATCTTCAAGCTAAATATAGTTTATTAAAAACTATATTTACATACCAAACGTACAAAATATATTTTACTGTTGTGAATTTGGAATATGTGTTATTTTTAAAGGTTACATACAAAAACCCGGTTTTTTTCAAATAACTGATGAAATTTCGACTTGCTAAAAAGAAAAACTAATTTTTTATACCTCAAATAATAATATTCCGCTCAGTTATTTCGGGGACCTAGAAAATATACGTATAAAGTATAGTCCCCGTCAGCTATAAGTCACATTCCTATAAAACTAATTTTCTTTGTTTGGATATGCCAACCAGCCAAGATATCGCCAGTATTTAGTCCACGCGAATAGGTTTACTTGACCGTTTAAATAAATAATAAAATAAATTCGTTATTTGTACGAAATCATTGTTTAAATTTATAGCAGACAGTGTATTAAATTAGCTTACAGCTTTTTTCAGGCTTTTGCTTGAAGTAGTCGAAAATATAATTAATTTAATATATGCGCCCGGACTAAAATTTTTATCCCGGCTGACTTATAGTTGACGAGGCCTATACCTGGTATGTAGACTATCATTGTATTAGTGTCCAAGATGTTGATATTTGGAGTTTTAAGCAAAACACTTTTTTTGAAACAGTCGAGACAGAAAAAAATTAAAGTACAATAAATGAAAATACTACATTTCGAATTGTTATTTGGAAATCTGATAACCTAGGTAAAAGTAATTATTGAATGATTACCAATGTAGTTTAGCCCCGTTAACTTTTAAATCCCAGCTATTCCACTGTATGGCGGCAGGCTGGCTGAAAGCGGCGGCAGGGAGAATGACATTGAACCTGACCAATGAAAAGCATCCTCCCTGTCTACGTCACAGCGGTGAGCAAGTTCACAACTTAAGCGGCCGACGGTCGGCGCGAACTTGGCATAGTTCGCGATGATCCATCCAACGAAACAGAGTGCGGACGCGCCGGGATCTTCCCGATGCAGCGGAAAAACTTTTACTGCCGTCTGTCCTGGCGAAGTTCAGTCTGAGTCACAGAGTAAGTTTTTATTTTTTATAAATTAAATTTTGATTTGATATTTTTTAAATATTTTCAAATGTTTTTTAAAAATTGTAACGTCTATAAATTTCAATTTCTACTTTTGTCTATTATTTGCACCTTCAGTAATTATAAAATATTTATTAAATTATAGCAAATTGATATTTTTGAATTATCTTTTTTTTTTCTACCCTCCTGACCAATTTTTTTGAAACGTTTTTATTAATTCCTGAGATCTTCTAATAGGCCACTCACCGGGAATAACCCTGTATACTATTTAATCAGAGGATTAATAATATAATAAGTATAATTTATAACTTCAGCAATAAATGTAGTTAGTATATTTCCACAGCACAAATGTTAAATTTGTATAACGAGCTTTTGCAAACACCTGAGAGCGGTAGAGATGCGTTTAACACACGTGTTGCCCAGGAAAATTTCTATACCCGGAACATAAAATATAGTAAAAGAAAGTTTATTTTTTACCTGATATGCAAATTTGATCAGTCAAGGAAGTTTAGCGTTACAGATACGGTTAACATGTAAATATCAAAAAATTTATAATGGCGCTAACGCTGTAACGTAAGCATTACCTTACTAGTGGTATAATTTATCTTATCAATAATCCGCACTATTGTAGAAAAATAAATTATTACAGTTAATTAACACCTATTTGATATTGGTCAAAACTTTTTTCAATGTGTCATGGATTCTTTTATTTTACAAATTATCGTTTATTTTAATGGCTATTTATGTAACTAAATAGTTAGAAAATGCTTTACTTTGTTTAGCGAGTGTAATTTTTGAGGGAAGAGCGAAGCGAGATCCCTCAAAATTATACGAGTTAACCAAAACTGCATTTCCTCACGTGTTTTATACCAGATTTTTTATAATTTTGACAAAAATATGTGAATCAAATTATTAATCTTAATTATTGTGTCAAAACATCTAAGTAGGCATCAGACGAAGAATTTATTTTTATCTAGTAGGTACCTAGAAGACAGTTGTCTGGGTTGTCATGATGTCGTTTTGAAATTTTGTTTGTAAAAAAGTGTCGCGTCACAAATTATTTTTCTTAAATATTAAAAATGTCCGATTCCGAGACCCAAAGTGATATTGAAAAGGCAGCTCAGAATGCGTTATCTTTTGTTGTACCCGAGAAATCAAGAAAGAAATACGAAATATTTATATTTTGGTGTTTCATGTTTTCATAAGTAGTTATAAAATTAATATTTCGTCACCAGTTAGGAAATATTTACTTTTTGTAACTAGTTACGAGAAGTAAGTTGTTTCAAAAGTGTCACTTTATATGTTGAAATTGGAAAAATGTATTTATTCTTCATATTTCCAATAATTTTACTAATTGGCAGAGGGTAGTTTTAACACTAACGCGCCCATAATCATAACGCTTTATATTTAGAATATTTAAAAGTTCTAGCGCTAACCTTTTCGTTACCGTAATATTGATATATTATGTCATATAAACATGAATTTTAAGTTTAGTTTTTAGTTGACATCTAGTCAGTGCGCACAATTTTATAAAATATGATAGACATATTTATCAATGCGTTACCACAATTGTTGGATTCATGACAAGCCAATATTTATTTAATATTGCTCATTTATTTTCGCGCTTAATTTAAAAGCAAGCAGTATATTAATTCGAGAGAAAAAGCCGAAGCTGAAGCACTAACCTGAGCAAACATGCGCTAATATGTATCTTACTTTAAATAATTTCCACTTGTAAATAGGTGAAATAATAATATGGAGATAAACAGTTCTTAAACTAGCTTATTAAAATAGAGAAATATTTTGTTAATTAAAGTTTAAAAACTTATTTTTACCAGTTGAGAGGTAGAAATATCAAATCATTATGCCTAATGGCGTCATATACTAAAGTGATAACATAAATGAAAAAGTTTTCTTCGTAAAAAATTATGAAAGCCTTCTTTACATTATATTTATTTATATGACGGCATTTAATTTTATCTAGTGCTTATCGTGTATGGCAGTAATTATTGTAATTTGAAATAAAGAAGTATTAGTTTTGTATTTTTTTTTGCGACAAAAGTTAAATTTACGTTTAGATTCACTAAGAAGCTTTAATATTTAGTACTGGTTTAAATTAGCATCTTCTAGTTGATCAGTACGTTTTGACAGGTTTTTGTCCTGTCATTGCTAATAAATTGTCATTAAAAACTTTTGAAGTATTCTGATATTTCAGCGATTTCCTTGGTTTCCAAATGATTTTAATCTTGAAACGGGTTGCTAGAACAAATTTAGTTCTAATATTGTCGAAAGTACGTACCTAGTAGAATTATATACCATTTTCTTTTGTAGCCAAAAATAAACCAAAAATGTAACGGAATAGACATTTATTTCGTTACAGAATAATTAAGAAAAAATATGACAATTTTAGCAAAAAACGTAAATTAAAAAATATTTTTCACAGACAATACATTTTTAGCAAAACCTGAAATTCTTTCCTACCGCTATGAATCTGAATAATTTTTTAAAACCCTTTTTGGCTTTTCGTTGTTGTTCATATTGTTTTTAAAATGCACAAATAAAAAATTGTGTAAGATTTGTTGGGGATATATAGCTGGTCATCTATAGTTGTTTATCTTGTAAATTAATGTTCTAAGTTAAAATATGTTTATGCACAAATACTTGCTTATTTTGCTGAATAAATCACGACTTGGACATCTACAAAATGCAATTTATGCAATTACTTCCTAGCAATTCCAATTTAACTTCCTAAACTTTATATAATACCTTCATTCATAGCATTCATAAAATAGACTTGTTTCCTTGTAAGATTAAAAATATCTCTTAAACTTTCCGACAAAGAAAAGTTTTCATTTTTGTAAAGAAAATGTCGTTACTTTTCGAACCGAAAAAGACACGTTTCTGTTCTGATTTATTCAGATGTTTAAAAATGTCGCTTAGTTTTTGTTTCCTAATAATCTGCTTCTTTCACTTCATATTTATCAATAGATATTATTTTTATAGTAGGTACCACAAAAAGTGGATTACATCGAGCTACTTTATTCATCGCAGGCAGTGTGAATTAATTAACTAACTCCTTATTTCATAGAACTAGTTTACCAGCAACTAGTTAGTCTGTCGGTGAGTAAATTTGTTCCGCCTAAAAATCAATTTAAACACGCTTTCTTGTCATTAAAATTTTTCAGTATGTTCCAATAGAAAAATTTATTTGGAATGCAAGGAAAGCGGAAAAATAATCGAATTAAACACAAGAATTGAATAATACATTCAATGGGTTCCAGAAAATATTCAACATGTGGGAAACTTTTTATTAGTAATTTCTCAAAATTTTGTATTTTGTTTAAGAACTGATGCTTATTGTCAAACTATAGACTAACATTACATTTTGGGTAAAGTTCTTAGTAAGGGTGCAGATCGCATTCTCTTAAAACTAGTCAAGAATAAAGCTTTCTGTTTTTTTTTTAAATATCGAAATAAGTTATAAAGGAAATTGTTTTCATTTAAAAACCTAAACCGAATATAAAATCGGAGGACGATATATCAGATTTAAATAATTTCTCGTCTTTTATAATTGTCTTCAAACAAGCAAACAAAATCCGAGAAGAATATAATCGCTATAAGATAGCGCGAAACAGAACAAACAACCAAACAAAACTGCTGAAAAATGGATACTGGAAAGACTTTCCAGTACAAATGCATCATAACCTTTACGGAGGTGAAAGAGAAGCGTGGAACATGTTAAGGAAAAACACTTAACGAGATATAACAATTGCAATTTTATATATAAAAAAATTGATTACAGATTTTATATTTAGTGAAAGCTTTTAATTTAAGAAAACTTTTTTCGATATTTTGAAAATAAGGTTACTTTCTCTTTGTGAATTCTGAAATAAACGCTAATTGCACCTTTACTAAAAACTTTACATAAGATGTAATATGTTAGACTTTAATTTGACTATAAGTAAGCATACACTTTTACCACGAACAAAATTTTTTGAGAAACCACTAATAAAGAGGTTTTCCATAAGTTGCACACTTTTGTGGACACACTGTAGAAACAACTTCAGAACCAAATGTTATCAAGACATAACTGAAATATATTTTAAAACGAACTAAGCTTTGTGAATAAGGTGGTAAAGTTTGTAGTAAATGCAGTTACTTTATTTCTTATTTTACCAGCTTTTATTTATCTTCACCTGTTAGTTTGTATGTATGTATGTTTGTAAGTATGTATGTTTGTTAGTATGTTTAGGTCAAATATTGCAATCAAAATTTCGACTAGTTCTAATTCAGCTAGTGCTTTGAAATTTTGCACACGTGCATAAGTCCGGTGACAATGCAATATAGTACATTTAATATTGTTCTGAATCCAATATGGCGGACGCCCCAAGAATGCGGATTATCTTTTTCTTTACGATACCCTTGATATGGGTATCAAATCAAAGGGCTTGACGAGTACAATACGATCAGCTATGTGACGTCATTGTAAACCCAGTATGGTGGACACCACAAGATGACGGATTACCTTTTTCTTCACAATCCTCTTGATATAGTCATCAAATGAAAGGATTTGACAAGTAAAATACGATAATCTATGTGACGTCATTCTAAACCCAATATGGCGATCGCCACAATATGGCGGATTACCATTTTCTGCACAACCCCCTTGACATTTGTAAAAGGGTTTGACGAGTAGAATACGATAAGCTGTGTGACGTCATTCTAAACCCAATATGGCGGACGCCACAAGATGGCGGATTACCGTTTTCTTTACAATCCCTTTATATGGGTATCAAAAGAAAGGGTTTGACGAGTAAAATACGATAACAGGTAAAATGTCTGGTAATAATGATGCATTATTACCAGAAAAATAGTTTACAAAACAAGCTTTTATTATTTAATTGTACTAAATCGGAAAATATAAGTATAGTTTTTTCATTGTGGCAATGCTGAATGCTATTTATAAGTGGACGTAGTTCGCGTGGGTGGATCCTAATAAAAGTAGTATCAAAGTTATCACTGAAACAGATTTAATATATTATGTTAAATTTATTATCTTAAAAGCTTGTCACGTGAATAGAAAAGAAAAAAATACATATTTAGATACTTACAATTTCTGCGAAACAAAATTAATGCCTGTATGAACTTTTCGCGCGCGACGAGCTTTTGAGACAATTAATTTAACATAATATATTACATCTGTTTCAGTGATAACTTTGATACTACTTTTATTAGGATCCCCACGCGAACTACGTCCACTTATAAATAGCATGCAGCATTGCCACAATGAAAAAACTATAATATACTAATTTTTTTCGTTTTAGTACATCTAAATAATAAAAGCTTGTTTTTAAAAAGTATTTTTTACAACATACTATTTTAGATATTAGGTTGACAATTAGGAACACAAACAAACACAAGAAAATTTATATAATATTTTATGTTTAAAATTTACAGTACGCCATGCTAACACGGTTAATATGGATAACACTCTTTTAATCAATTATTCTGAAACCAACCCAACTTGTAGCTCACGGCAAATACTTGTAATCCTCAAAACAATGTGTTTTATTTATTCAGAGCATGCCTAAAATAGGGATACTAGTCGAAATAACCTTTAGTTAACAAAGCGGCTTATTAAGCTGATTTTGTTAATATTTTTTTCCATAAAATAATTCGACTTCATAAAATTAAAAGCACAGAAAACCATGAAATAATCTTTTTACGTATTTATTACTGATGTTAATGATAAGTATACTTTTGTTGAAATATAGGTAACTTGTACACGTACGCCAAAGTTCTAAACATTAATAAATTAATAAAGAGGAATAATATCTTTGTTTCTTATTACTGTGCCTAATGGTGAGCCTAATTGTGTTCAACCTTAAGTAATTTCTACACCAAAGTTCTAAACTTTAAGGCGAGTGCAACTCCTTAGTTATTGTTTATGGATATTATATTGTGAAATTGCACCGACCTCAAAGTTTAAAACTTTTAGTGTACAATTTACCCAAATGTAAACCAAATTAAGCTCACTATTAACTTCAGTAATAAAAACGCAAAATATTATTTGATACTTCTGTGCTTTATTTGTCGACTCATTTTTGGAAAAAACAATTATTTCTTCCTTTTTCGTGCACTTTTTTCTCTCCGCCTTCCTTTTATCTTCCTCATTCGAAATTTGTATTCTCGATTTAATATTAACGTATTTGATCTCAATATTACTAAAAAATAAGATATAACATGGCTTTAGAAAAAAGACAGTAAGTCAAATATTAACAGCACCACCTAACCATCCTAAACAAAACGAAGAAAAAATTAATTGAAATCGGTGCCGCCATTCCGAACTACACAATCAAAAATTGTCGATCTTGATGACTCTTAGTTTGTCATAAATTTTTTAGTTTTTTACTCGTTTAAGCTAAAAACCTTACAATAAAAACTCATCAAAATCGTCGAATTCGTTCAAGAATAATGCGCGAACGTACCATAAAAAATCATTACGAGTCAAATTAAGAAACTCCCATTGAAAAATCGGTTAAAAATGTTTCGGGTTGTCTAAAAGAGATGGTACATAGGGCAACAATGGATTCCTGATATCGAAATACTGCGATTTTAGTTCGTTAGTGTAGTTCAGCTAGTTAGTCTTTCATATTAACGCGAATTATAAAATGTGAATATTGTCCTTACTGGTCAATTTGACATTAAAATTTAAATCTGACCAATTAAAACAATACAATTCGCATTTCACAATTCGCGTTTATATGCAGCAAGACTTGTGAAGTCCTTAAATTAATATTAAAAAAAAACATTTTACGGCATTGAGGCGAGAGTCTGAGTAATTTATATTTACATTACAGATGAGCGATTAGGGTTAGGTGCGGAAAGTATAAGCCAACTGAATATATAGATATTATTTTTTGTCAGGCTGCTAACTTGTTGTCAACAGGATGATTGATCACACGGCTGTTAAAATTTCCGAAAGAAGAATTGGATTTAAAAACTATTGTAAACAGCGACGCGTGCTGTTGACAATATCTAACGTCACTTGTAGGCGCGGACAAGTGGCTGCTTTTTTTATAATTTTGTTGTAAATTAAACCGAACTGTACAATTTTTTTTTATAAAATTATCCTACTAATTTTCTTCAAATTAACATTTTGCTTGAACAATTTATGCTTTGAAGAATATATACATATTCCCTACTGTACAGGGTCTTCCAACGAGGACTGAACAGGGGCTCATTTTTGAGCTTCCTTGTATTTAAAGAAAAATCTAAAATAGCCAATCGATGTACTTTTTCCTGCAGAATTCAAAAATGAAACCAAAAATTTATTTGAACCAGAAACAAAAGAGTTACGCTATGGATAAGGTGTTTTTTAAATGGAACATAGCTTTTTTTATACGATTTTCGGAACCAGTGATTTTTTTATGTCCGTTCTGATTAAAATATTTAATATTGTGACAGCTATTTTTATTAAATTTTAATGTTTTATCCAGTATAATTTCACTTCAACCTGTTTGAAACATACACTAGGTAATAAAGGTAAAAAAAATCACCTTGAAATCCTTCAAAGTCAAAAAATTTGACAAATTTACTATAATATTGCCGAAATGAAATATTCATTAGATGAGAGATTGCAGATTGTTATCTTGTTCTACAAATGCCAAGAAAATGCAAGAGAAGCAAGGAGAAGATTTATTGCAAATTTTCACAGAAATATATCCGTCAATACTATTCTAAGGATAAAGAACCTATTTGAGGAAAATAAAACATTACATGACAGAAAAAGAATTCCAACTCTATACTAACTAAAAAAAAACACTAATAATTCTCATCTAATGAATATTTCATTTCGGCAATATTATAGTAAATTTGTCAAATTTTTTGACTTTGAAGGATTTCAAGGTGATTTTACCTTTATTACCTAGTGTATGTTTCAAACAGGTTGAAGTGAAATTATACTGGATAAAACATTAAAATTTAATAAAAATAGCTGTCACAATATTAAATATTTTAATCAGAACGGACATAAAAAAATCACTCGTTCCGAAAATCGTATAAAAAAAGCTATGTTCCATTTAAAAAACACCTTATCCATAGCGTAACTCTTTTGTTTCTGGTTCAAATAAATTTTTGGTTTCATTTTTGAATTCTGCAGGAAAAAGTACATCGATTGGCTATTTTAGATTTTTCTTTAAATACAAGGAAGCTCAAAAATGAGCCCCCGTTCAGTCCTCGTTGGAAGACCCTGTACAACAGAGTGAGTATATGTCCTATGACTGGATAACTTTTTATTTGACGGTTAGATAATAGATGGTGGTTCTGAGAGCATGTAGGAGGGAGTACTGCTCTAGTCTGCAGAGTGTTGATGTAGGGGCCCCTCAAGCAAGTCTCCTGGGACCATTATTTTTTCTCCATTTATTGATAATAGAAATGAATAGTCAATGAATCAGGTCGAACGCCTAACAATATTTGCAATTTCTGCAATTATAACCTCTTTAGATGTCAAAAATTTAAGTAATAAATCCAGTGATTGTGCCCAAAATATGCAAGTATTGGGCGGCGATAATAAACTGTTACTCAATTTATCAAAAAGTGAATCGGTGGTGTTTTCCATGAATTATGTTATTTTAGCCCTTATATAAAATCTAATGCTGGTTCAATCAAGCAAATGGGTTATACAAAATTGACTCTGTGTCTCTGGAGTGCTCATCATTAGGGTTCGTAAATCAAAGTGCCAGATCATAGGCGCCGGAACTATAACTACCTCGATGTGTCGACAATCTTTGCGGTGGAAACAAGTTACCTAACGTTCGTAGAAGTCACTCAAACAAACAAGTCAAATATAATCCCGACTGGGAATTGCCAAACGAATGGAAAATGTAATTTGGCGTGAAGTAAACAGTAAAAGTGTGTGATTGACCATCGATGAGTAAGGGTGGCCAGTTTGGTTTGTCACCAGAGGCGTCGATGCCGGAAATAAATACGTGCGTATGGTATTTGACAAAAAGATTTTAATTCATGGGCGTTACCGTGATTGTGTGAAATAAAAAGCTAACCCTTAAATAAAAAACCAGAGGCGGCGATGGCGGAAATAAGTAAGTGCATATATCCAATAAGGGATATAATATTGTGAAGTGGTTACCCGGTAAGTATTAGAAATTTTTATGTGCTCGGCTAAACATCTGCAGCATTGAAAATGTCTCCACAGTCGTTTCCGAAAGCGATGTACGTAGAGGAGAAAAATATGTTTATACAACAAAAAGGACTGTCCCACATCTAATGATGTAATCTGTCGTGACCTGGCAAAATCGGAATTTTTCGTTAACACGCTGTTAATCTTGTCTTTAACCCTAATACTTTTCTCGCCAGTTAAAGGTTATAACGCTGTTTGTATGCCATCTATAATCTGCAATGATTCCTCTAACGATATCACAGTCCTTTGTAACTTTTGTACGCCATCTGCTAGTGCTCCAAAGTTAGTATAAATCGTTTGTAAATCTGCTTCAACTTGCTTGAAACTTTATTTGACTCTTACGAATGGCAGTGGATTCTGTAGCATCGAAGTTTAAAATTACGAGTTGGATTTTCTGAAAATGTTTCAAATAATATCAAACTTCTAACCATGTTCCCCAGCGGGTAATAATCGGCTGTGGAGGTTCTGAAATGCCAGGACACGGCCGATGAAATTCTCTAATACGTTTCGGGGATTGGCAGAACACGGCTTTTGTCTGTGCTATTAATGTAACTACGTCTGGATAATAATTTTGAAGTGTTTCTGCCTCAAGATGTAGCGCATGAAGTATACACGTAACATGTAGTAAGTTATCACAAACATTTTTGTTATCACTAACAAACATTAATACCTGTTGTGGTGAAAGTTGAAATTTTTACAATGTGGTTAGTATCAGGTTTTTTACTAGGTACTTCGGCAGTGACCTTTTCTAATCGCTTACTTGACAACAAATATGTAGGTGACGGTCCAAGCGGATTTAGTGTACGTACTATAATATTGGCAACATAATGTTTTTCAGAATCTGTTGTCTCGTTACCTACAGTTTTTTTTATCGTGTAGTGCGGATTTAAAATGGTTTTCAAGTCTTTCACGTGCAACTGGGAAATATCTTCGTACCGTCGCGTCGTTCGGCTTGGCAATTTCCACGTGCAATTATTCCAGAACTGCTGAAATGGTTCTTTGTCCGGTATATTAAACGGCATACTACAAGTAGTGTCTAGCTTTATCGATGGGTCAGCGAATTTAAAGAAAAACTCCGTGGTCTATGTTGTAGCGCGAACGTTAAATCCACGAGGACCGTAATCTCCCTATGTATTAGCCAGTCAAAGACTTCAGAGCTGTACGGACCAATCTATAAAAAATTGGGAAGTACCCAAATTTACTGGGTAAGTGTTTTTTAGTACCGTGTAAATTATCTCTTACTTTTAAACATATACGGTCCCGCCGACCATGGTCAGGCATCGTCTTTACGAACCCTACTCATCAGTGATTTATACTGTAGTAATTAAGGTCATTTTTTAATTGAAATATACATCTGTAACAAATGTTACATAAGAGCTATATTCTGTTTAATAATTTTTCGACTCTAAACTCTAAGGAAAAGTATCTTGCAGTCTTCTGAACTTAAACTTGCTTTAACTGGTAGTGGTGACGTATATGTATATGTATAGTGTGAACAAAAGTAGCCGATGGAAACAATAGTCTAGAATGAATGTACGTTTGAGTACGTTGAGTTTGAGTTGTTTACGAGTTTAATTTTTAATGTTAAATATTAATTTTATTTCTCTAACCTATCATGTGTCATTATTATGAACAAATAAACAAGTAAATACACTACTTTCAATTTCTGACGAATTTATTCGGACGAAAACACAACATCCAGTGGACAACTGGCCTTAGGAGATTTCCAAATTTTAAAAAATCAGACCTAAACAAAAAATACGCAACCTTGCATACCTTCAACTTGGCTGTAGCTCTTACCATTTACGGGATCCTAATGTTGAGCGTCGAATTTATTCCTCCCCGTATCTGCACGATGGATAAGACATCAAGCAAAGAAGGTCTGCAATAACAATTATTCTTGATAACACAGTGCTAATATTTACTTACTGTTATTGATTTACAATCCGGAATTTCCGCCGGTTATCGCTTCAATAAAAGGATTATTAGAATTTTAATAAGCAGCAGTTCATACAACCAGAAATACTACCGATACCGATACTGCCGATTACCTATAAATAAACAGAAAACCTACAATAATCACAGAGATGACATATGTGTGACAGGCTAAAATTAGCGTAAAAGTAATTTCATTATTTTGTGGTAAGTATATCAACTGGATTTATTATTTTTAGTGCTTTTGTCATACTTTCGTAACTGGATATTTTGTTAATTTGTTTTTGTGATTTTACTCGGTATGCTTTGATGGTTTTTAAATTCATAATAAAATATACTTTTTGTACAGAGTGTCCAAATATTTTTGCTCATTTTAATACTGAATAACTTTGAATCAGAAAAGGATATCATTTGAGACCCTACACGATACCCTTAAAAAAGTTTTTCAGTTTCCAATTTACCGCCTGAAATTAACCCCCAGAATCAAAATTCAACTTTTTCATAATTTTCCCTCAATCTACACCTAATTCTCTGTGTTTATGATTTTTTTCAGATTTTTCTGAGTGATCCTATTGGTGATAAGGGTGGGGTCAGCAATTTTTAAGCGTGATAAGGAACTCGCGTTTCTACTGAGCCAAATTATTAAATTGTTTATAACAATTGATCGGGTTAGAATTTTTTAATCCTGACAATTTTGACTTAATCTACATCTAATTCTCAATGTTTGTGATTTTTTCAGATTTTCTGAGTGATCCTATTGGTGATAAGGGTGGGGTCAGCAATTTTAAGCGTGATAAGGAACTCACGTTTCTACTGAGCCAAATTATTAAATTGTTTATAACAATTGATCGGGTTAGAATTTTTTAATCCTGACAATTTTGACTTAATCTACATCTAATTCTCAATGTTTGTGATTTTTTCAGATTTTCTGAGTGATCCTATTGGTGATAAGGGTGGGGTCAGCAATTTTTAAGCGTGATAAGGAACTCACGTTTCTACTGAGCCAAATTATTAAATTGTTTATAACAATTGATCGGGTTAGAATTTTTTAATCCTGACAATTTTGACTTAATCTACATCTAATTCTCAATGTTTGTGATTTTTTCAGATTTTCTGAGTGATCCTATTGGTGATAAGGGTGGGGTCAGCAATTTTTAAGCGTGATAAGGAACTCACGTTTCTACTGAGCCAAATTATTAAATTGTTTATAACAATTGATCGGGTTAGAATTTTTTAATCCTGACAATTTTGACTTAATCTACATCTAATTCTCAATGTTTGTGATTTTTTCAGATTTTCTGAGTGATCCTATTGGTGATAAGGGTGGGGTCAGCAATTTTTAAGCGTGATAAGGAACTCACGTTTCTACTGAGCCAAATTATTAAATTGTTTATAACAATTGATCGGGTTAGAATTTTTTAATCCTGACAATTTTGACTTAATCTACATCTAATTCTCAATGTTTGTGATTTTTTCAGATTTTCTGAGTGATCCTATTGGTGATAAGGGTGGGGTCAGCAATTTTTAAGCGTGATAAGGAACTCACGTTTCTACTGAGCCAAATTATTAAATTGTTTATGACAATTGATCGGGTTAGAATTTTTTAATCCTGACAATTTTGACTTAATCTACATCTAATTCTCAATGTTTGTGATTTTTTCAGATTTTCTGAGTGATCCTATTGGTGATAAGGGTGGGGTCAGCAATTTTTAAGCGTGATAAGGAACTCACGTTTCTACTGAGCCAAATTATTAAATTGTTTATAACAATTGATCGGGTTAGAATTTTTTAATCCTGACAATTTTGACTTAATCTACATCTAATTCTCAATGTTTGTGATTTTTTCAGATTTTCTGAGTGATCCTATTGGTGATAAGGGTGGGGTCAGCAATTTTTAAGCGTGATAAGGAACTCACGTTTCTACTGAGCCAAATTATTAAATTGTTTATAACAATTGATCGGGTTAGAATTTTTTAATCCTGACAATTTTGACTTAATCTACATCTAATTCTCAATGTTTGTGATTTTTTCAGATTTTCTGAGTGATCCTATTGGTGATAAGGGTGGGGTCAGCAATTTTTAAGCGTGATAAGGAACTCACGTTTCTACTGAGCCAAATTATTAAATTGTTTATAACAATTGATCGGGTTAGAATTTTTTAATCCTGACAATTTTGACTTAATCTACATCTAATTCTCAATGTTTGTGATTTTTTCAGATTTTCTGAGTGATCCTATTGGTGATAAGGGTGGGGTCAGCAATTTTTAAGCGTGATAAGGAACTCGCGTTTCTACTGAGCCAAATTATTAAATTGTTTATAACAATTGATCGGGTTAGAATTTTTTAATCCTGACAATTTTGACTTAATCTACATCTAATTCTCAATGTTTGTGATTTTTTCAGATTTTCTGAGTGATCCTATTGGTGATAAGGGTGGGGTCAGCAATTTTTAAGCGTGATAAGGAACTCGCGTTTCTACTGAGCCAAATTATTAAATTGTTTATAACAATTGATCGGGTTAGAATTTTTTAATCCTGACAATTTTGACTTAATCTACATCTAATTCTCAATGTTTGTGATTTTTTCAGATTTTCTGAGTGATCCTATTGGTGATAAGGGTGGGGTCAGCAATTTTTAAGCGTGATAAGGAACTCACGTTTCTACTGAGCCAAATTATTAAATTGTTTATAACAATTGATCGGGTTAGAATTTTTTAATCCTGACAATTTTGACTTAATCTACATCTAATTCTCAATGTTTGTGATTTTTTCAGATTTTCTGAGTGATCCTATTGGTGATAAGGGTGGGGTCAGCAATTTTTAAGCGTGATAAGGAACTCGCGTTTCTACTGAGCCAAATTATTAAATTGTTTATAACAATTGATCGGGTTAGAATTTTTTAATCCTGACAATTTTGACTTAATCTACATCTAATTCTCAATGTTTGTGATTTTTTCAGATTTTCTGAGTGATCCTATTGGTGATAAGGGTGGGGTCAGCAATGTTTAAGCGTGATAAGGAACTCGCGTTTCTACTGAGCCAAATTATTAAATTGTTTATAACAATTGATCGGGTTAGAATTTTTTAATCCTGACAATTTTGACTTAATCTACATCTAATTCTCAATGTTTGTGATTTTTTCAGATTTTCTGAGTGATCCTATTGGTGATAAGGGTGGGGTCAGCAATTTTTAAGCGTGATAAGGAACTCACGTTTCTACTGAGCCAAATTATTAAATTGTTTATAACAATTGATCGGGTTAGAATTTTTTAATCCTGACAATTTTGACTTAATCTACATCTAATTCTCAATGTTTGTGATTTTTTCAGATTTTCTGAGTGATCCTATTGGTGATAAGGGTGGGGTCAGCAATTTTTAAGCGTGATAAGGAACTCACGTTTCTACTGAGCCAAATTATTAAATTGTTTATAACAATTGATCGGGTTAGAATTTTTTAATCCTGACAATTTTGACTTAATCTACATCTAATTCTCAATGTTTGTGATTTTTTCAGATTTTCTGAGTGATCCTATTGGTGATAAGGGTGGGGTCAGCAATTTTTAAGCGTGATAAGGAACTCACGTTTCTACTGAGCCAAATTATTAAATTGTTTATAACAATTGATCGGGTTAGAATTTTTTAATCCTGACAATTTTGACTTAATCTACATCTAATTCTCAATGTTTGTGATTTTTTCAGATTTTCTGAGTGATCCTATTGGTGATAAGGGTGGGGTCAGCAATTTTTAAGCGTGATAAGGAACTCACGTTTCTACTGAGCCAAATTATTAAATTGTTTATAACAATTGATCGGGTTAGAATTTTTTAATCCTGACAATTTTGACTTAATCTACATCTAATTCTCAATGTTTGTGATTTTTTCAGATTTTCTGAGTGATCCTATTGGTGATAAGGGTGGGGTCAGCAATTTTTAAGCGTGATAAGGAACTCGCGTTTCTACTGAGCCAAATTATTAAATTGTTTATAACAATTGATCGGGTTAGAATTTTTTAATCCTGACAATTTTGACTTAATCTACATCTAATTCTCAATGTTTGTGATTTTTTCAGATTTTCTGAGTGATCCTATTGGTGATAAGGGTGGGGTCAGCAATTTTTAAGCGTGATAAGGAACTCACGTTTCTACTGAGCCAAATTATTAAATTGTTTATAACAATTGATCGGGTTAGAATTTTTTAATCCTGACAATTTTGACTTAATCTACATCTAATTCTCAATGTTTGTGATTTTTTCAGATTTTCTGAGTGATCCTATTGGTGATAAGGGTGGGGTCAGCAATTTTTAAGCGTGATAAGGAACTCACGTTTCTACTGAGCCAAATTATTAAATTGTTTATAACAATTGATCGGGTTAGAATTTTTTAATCCTGACAATTTTGACTTAATCTACATCTAATTCTCAATGTTTGTGATTTTTTCAGATTTTCTGAGTGATCCTATTGGTGATAAGGGTGGGGTCAGCAATTTTTAAGCGTGATAAGGAACTCGCGTTTCTACTGAGCCAAATTATTAAATTGTTTATAACAATTGATCGGGTTAGAATTTTTTAATCCTGACAATTTTGACTTAATCTACATCTAATTCTCAATGTTTGTGATTTTTTCAGATTTTCTGAGTGATCCTATTGGTGATAAGGGTGGGGTCAGCAATGTTTAAGCGTGATAAGGAACTCGCGTTTCTACTGAGCCAAATTATTAAATTGTTTATAACAATTGATCGGGTTAGAATTTTTTAATCCTGACAATTTTGACTTAATCTACATCTAATTCTCAATGTTTGTGATTTTTTCAGATTTTCTGAGTGATCCTATTGGTGATAAGGGTGGGGTCAGCAATTTTTAAGCGTGATAAGGAACTCACGTTTCTACTGAGCCAAATTATTAAATTGTTTATAACAATTGATCGGGTTAGAATTTTTTAATCCTGACAATTTTGACTTAATCTACATCTAATTCTCAATGTTTGTGATTTTTTCAGATTTTCTGAGTGATCCTATTGGTGATAAGGGTGGGGTCAGCAATTTTTAAGCGTGATAAGGAACTCACGTTTCTACTGAGCCAAATTATTAAATTGTTTATAACAATTGATCGGGTTAGAATTTTTTAATCCTGACAATTTTGACTTAATCTACATCTAATTCTCAATGTTTGTGATTTTTTCAGATTTTCTGAGTGATCCTATTGGTGATAAGGGTGGGGTCAGCAATTTTTAAGCGTGATAAGGAACTCACGTTTCTACTGAGCCAAATTATTAAATTGTTTATAACAATTGATCGGGTTAGAATTTTTTAATCCTGACAATTTTGACTTAATCTACATCTAATTCTCAATGTTTGTGATTTTTTCAGATTTTCTGAGTGATCCTATTGGTGATAAGGGTGGGGTCAGCAATTTTTAAGCGTGATAAGGAACTCACGTTTCTACTGAGCCAAATTATTAAATTGTTTATAACAATTGATCGGGTTAGAATTTTTTAATCCTGACAATTTTGACTTAATCTACATCTAATTCTCAATGTTTGTGATTTTTTCAGATTTTCTGAGTGATCCTATTGGTGATAAGGGTGGGGTCAGCAATTTTTAAGCGTGATAAGGAACTCACGTTTCTACTGAGCCAAATTATTAAATTGTTTATAACAATTGATCGGGTTAGAATTTTTTAATCCTGACAATTTTGACTTAATCTACATCTAATTCTCAATGTTTGTGATTTTTTCAGATTTTCTGAGTGTTCCTATTGGTGATAAGGGTGGGGTCAGCAATTTTTAAGCGTGATAAGGAACTCACGTTTCTACTGAGCCAAATTATTAAATTGTTTATAACAATTGATCGGGTTAGAATTTTTTAATCCTGACAATTTTGACTTAATCTACATCTAATTCTCAATGTTTGTGATTGTTTCAGATTTTCTGAGTGATCCTATTGGTGATAAGGGTGGGGTCAGCAATTTTTAAGCGTGATAAGGAACTCGCGTTTCTACTGAGCCAAATTATTAAATTGTTTATAACAATTGATCGGGTTAGAATTTTTTAATCCTGACAATTTTGACTTAATCTACATCTAATTCTCAATGTTTGTGATTTTTTCAGATTTTCTGAGTGATCCTATTGGTGATAAGGGTGGGGTCAGCAATTTTTAAGCGTGATAAGGAACTCGCGTTTCTACTGAGCCAAATTATTAAATTGTTTATAACAATTGATCGGGTTAGAATTTTTTAATCCTGACAATTTTGACTTAATCTACATCTAATTCTCAATGTTTGTGATTTTTTCAGATTTTCTGAGTGATCCTATTGGTGATAAGGGTGGGGTCAGCAATTTTTAAGCGTGATAAGGAACTCACGTTTCTACTGAGCCAAATTATTAAATTGTTTATAACAATTGATCGGGTTAGAATTTTTTAATCCTGACAATTTTGACTTAATCTACATCTAATTCTCAATGTTTGTGATTTTTTCAGATTTTCTGAGTGATCCTATTGGTGATAAGGGTGGGGTCAGCAATTTTTAAGCGTGATAAGGAACTCGCGTTTCTACTGAGCCAAATTATTAAATTGTTTATAACAATTGATCGGGTTAGAATTTTTTAATCCTGACAATTTTGACTTAATCTACATCTAATTCTCAATGTTTGTGATTTTTTCAGATTTTCTGAGTGATCCTATTGGTGATAAGGGTGGGGTCAGCAATGTTTAAGCGTGATAAGGAACTCGCGTTTCTACTGAGCCAAATTATTAAATTGTTTATTACAATTGATCGGGTTAGAATTTTTTAATCCTGACAATTTTGACTTAATCTACATCTAATTCTCAATGTTTGTGATTTTTTTCAGATTTTCTGAGTGATCCTATTGGTGATAAGGGTGGGGTCAGCAATTTTTAAGCGTGATAAGGAACTCACGTTTTTACTGAGCCAAATTATTAAATTGTTTATAACAATTGATCGGGTTAGAATTTTTTAATCCTGACAATTTTGACTTAATCTACATCCAATTCTCAATGTTTGTGATTTTTTTCAGATTTTCTGAGTGATCCTATTGGTGATAAGGGTGGGGTCAGCAATTTTTAAGCGTGATAAGGAACTCACGTTTCTACTGAGCCAAATTATTAAATTGTTTATAACAATTGATCGGGTTAGAATTTTTTAATCCTGACAATTTTGACTTAATCTACATCTAATTCTCAATGTTTGTGATTTTTTTCAGATTTTCTGAGTGATCCTATTGGTGATAAGGGTGGGGTCAGCAATTTTTAAGCGTGATAAGGAACTCACGTTTCTACTGAGCCAAATTATTAAATTGTTTATAACAATTGATCGGGTTAGAATTTTTTAATCCTGACAATTTTGACTTAATCTACATCTAATTCTCAATGTTTGTGATTTTTTCAGATTTTCTGAGTGATCCTATTGGTGATAAGGGTGGGGTCAGCAATTTTTAAGCGTGATAAGGAACTCACGTTTCTACTGAGCCAAATTATTAAATTGTTTATAACAATTGATCGGGTTAGAATTTTTTAATCCTGACAATTTTGACTTAATCTACATCTAATTCTCAATGTTTGTGATTTTTTCAGATTTTCTGAGTGATCCTATTGGTGATAAGGGTGGGGTCAGCAATTTTTAAGCGTGATAAGGAACTCACGTTTTTACTGAGCCAAATTATTAAATTGTTTATAACAATTGATCGGGTTAGAATTTTTTAATCCTGACAATTTTGACTTAATCTACATCCAATTCTCAATGTTTGTGATTTTTTTCAGATTTTCTGAGTGATCCTATTGGTGATAAGGGTGGGGTCAGCAATTTTTAAGCGTGATAAGGAACTCACGTTTCTACTGAGCCAAATTATTAAATTGTTTATAACAATTGATCGGGTTAGAATTTTTTAATCCTGACAATTTTGACTTAATCTACATCTAATTCTCAATGTTTGTGATTTTTTTCAGATTTTCTGAGTGATCCTTTTGGTGAGAAGGGTGGGGGACAGCAAAATGCACTCGCATTTTGACTGAGCCAAATTAAAAATTTTGGAAAACTTGTAAGGACAAAAGTTGTTCCCTACATCGTATGAAATATTTTTTGTCGAAAAACTTTTTCTCTAAAACAAATGGTTCAGCACTTATAAGGAAATAAACAATTAAATTGTTTATATTTGCGCTAGAATTTTTCAATTCTGATAATTTTTTTTTCAATCTTGACCTAATTCTCAATGTTCATGATTTTTTTTCAGATTTTTCTGGGCGATTCTTTTGGTGATAAGGCCGATAAGGGTGGCAATTTGTAAGCGTTTTCTCCAAAAAATGTTGTAACAAATACATCATATATATTGTTGAATTCGTGCTTCAATAAGCTACACGATGCCATTCTTCTCAATTCTCAATATTTATGATTTTTTCGGATTTTTCTGAGCGATCCTTTTGGTGATAAGGGTAGGGGTCAGCAATTATTAGGCGTTTTTCCAAAAAAAAATACATCATATTTTGTTCAATTCGTGCTTCAATAAGCTTTCATTTGATACCCTACACGATTGGATTTTTTCTTCCATTTTCCAATTTATCCCCTGAAATTAACCCCCAGAATCAAAGTTCAACTTTTATACTTCACGGCTATAATTCGGCCACCACCCCTATGTTTGTGCTAAATTTCAAATTTTCACGTCAAATAGTTTCAGAGAAAATCGCCTGTGACAGACAAATGAACGCACGCCAAAGTGATTCCATGAGTATTCCTTTTCACGGAACACTAAAAAGGGGCCAGCGCCCTTATACACAATTTCTTTTCGATTTACTAGCGAAGCAGTTTCGCATCTGATAGTAACTACATTATACAAATTTCAACTGTTAGCGAATCAATCAATTATTTAAGTTTCAACGTTTTGCCTCAATATCACTGTTGCAAGCAAAGTAGCGACGAGGATCCCCTTTAAAGTTTTTTTATTACAGAATCTCGCGAGTGTGGATATTATTTTAAAATTTCAAGTCTTATTTAATTCAAATTTAATGGCCGCCTATCAAGAATTTTATTGTTTCAAACGAAATAAAGGAAGCCAAACGTAATTTTAGCAGATGTTAAAAGTTGCCATCATATAGTTGTCATCGTACTTTAAAAAGATAGAGCTTGTCCAATAAATGAAAGTAATACATGTCATGTGAGGATTTAACGCACAGTTTAATAATCAAAGTTTGCAATAACTTTTTGGCTTAAAATGAAAAAAGGAGAAACTACAAATAAATAAAAATTCAATCTTACAATCAGTTAATCTTAATATCTTTTCTATTGCTAAAATCTTCAATTATTGATACTTCTTAGTGATGGCGCGGCAGTTATGCTTTCTACAGGCCGTTCCCTCATGGCTGTTTGTCCGCATTTACTACATATTTCGTGTATACTGCATGCCTTACATCTTACAGCAGAAATGAGTCGCAACTGTTAGCCGGATGTAGATACATTAATCGCTAAGACAAGCGCAGTTTTTCGTAAATTCCCCAAACGCACTGGAGAATTTCATAAACAGTGTCCTGGGATTCCAGAACCTCCACAGCCGATTCTTACAAGATGCAACATTTTCAAAAACTAAAATCCTTAATTTTGGTAAAGAATGAACAGCCATTAGAGAAAGTCAGATTAAATTTCAAAATGTAGAAGCAGATTTAAAAATATCCATAGTTATTACGCGGAATTAACCGATGCCATAAACAAGTTACAAAATACTTCCTTATCCTTGCGAATAGTAGATGAAGTGCAAAAAGTGTTACAGACTTTAAATTACGAAACAGGTATGTGTTTACAGTGTAATAGGAAAAAATCCATATAATGGCAGACTAAGACATATTTAATATTCATAGTGCTAATACGGATCCGTTAAATAAGTTCAGAGACCATTTGAACTATGTAAATATAACAACTGTAAATGTCGAATAGTCGTTTTATTTATATAAAAACATTTTTTCGCCGCATTGGACATCGCTTATGGAAGAGACTATAGAGACATACTACATGCTGCAAATGTTTAACCGATCCAATCCGGATTTTTAATGCTAACTGGGTAAGTACCTATTAGTCATTACATATTACATACAGTATTATTATCGCTATTTATCATTTCTACATAGTTGCTTATATAGGACGCCGCCACTGGTGTGGCATTCAAGCGGGCAGCTTTAGTACTTTCTATAAAATAAGTTTTCCTCCTTATTCCACAAACTCCAGGTTAAAGAAAGGTCTTTGCAGAGGGTAAAGTAACTTTAAGCCGCATTTGTACCGTTTAATGTCATCAACTTTACAACATTCTAAGCGAGATGGGTGTCCTAATTAATTTTTGCATTTTCAGTCTTCGTTTTATATTTACGTTGCTCGGAAATAACTTGAGTAATTAATTAAGCGGGCTGTTTAAGGATTCTGTTTTCGGCGTTTTGGGTGGATTTATCCGAAAGTTCAACATTCATGATAAGATATTACCTTTTTGAGGACTCATTTAAAGTTATTAAAAATTCTCAAACAGAAGATTTGTCGGATTTTTAGAACTGTGCAACAAATAAATAACGAGAAGTAGTAACGACGAAGAGTAGCTCAGTCAAAAAATCGTTCGCGAACACCAAAGAGATTTCGCGCAGGAGCTGAAAATAATATTGTTTCTACAACTGTTGTATCTGTAATAATTATTGTAATTTGTATATACACTATACACCCAACAAAACAAGTTTCGCACCAGTATCATAGATTACTCCTACCAGATGCGAATCTCTTAATAACTTTCCTATACCAGGATTCCGCGGTCTTGGCGCTACGGACAGAGCGGCCCGGTCGCTTCGAGCGTCGAAGCCGTGAATGGAATTTTCCACGCGTTTGGTAGGTTTTAATTCAGAGACATTATGGATTATATTTTAAAATATTAAAACATGATATTGTGTGGCATTTTATATAAAATTATATCATTAACAAATACAAAAACGTATCTCGTTTATTAAAATTACACTACAACCTAGTACAACAAAAATTTAAACCATAAAATCAACGCAACAAAACTGATGTAATAACATTAGCCTGCTCTCTATTCCACCGAGACGGTCGCACACGCTAACAGCGAGGAATTCACCGTTCGGCGACCATCGGCGACAGACTAAATAATAAGGAGCATCGCCGCCTTATAATTTCTCGAAATTGAGCCACCGTCGAAAGCGTAAGATTCGCATCTGGTCCTAATCTGTGCCAGTATTTTAAATAAATCGTAAATTAAAAAAATTAATCAATTATTCCTTAAATCCTAATCATATTGCTGTACATTTTACGAAAAAAGTCTGAGGCATATTTATTTAGACGTTTATATTTTTTGTGATGGAAACTTGTTTGCTGCAAACTCATAAATATAAAATATCTAAATATTTTTTAATCATTTATTTGCCGTTCCTCAACGTCAAAGTATCGAAACTTTTGTTTAAGTGTATTAACATTATATAGACAGGCCGTTGATAATGCATATGCGAATAATTGCTTTGCGGGACCAGGGGATTTCTGTGAGAGAAGTTGCTGAAGAAGTAGGAAGAAGTCGTAGCGATGTCGTACGAACATGTAATTGCTTTTACAATACTGAGAACGGGGAAGACAGACTTCGTCCTGAACATCCACCTGCAACTTTCCCTGCCAAAGACCGTTACTTACGTGTTTTGTCTCGTCGAGACCGAGAAATTAACGAGATAGAACTTCTCAGACAGCTGTTACGTGCCACAGGTACATCCGTATCAGGGCAAACCATAAGACAGTGTCTTCGACAGAACAACCTTCGTCCTCGACGCCCATGGCAAGATCCACAACGTACTCCGCAGTAACGTGTTGAACTGTATAGGTGGGCTCGAAATTTTGAAAATTGTAATATGGAGCAGTGGCGCCGCGTTCTTTTTACGGATGAAACCAGTATTTGTTTGAACCCCGATAACTACATTTCGCCTTTCCTTAGACGCCCACGGTACGTTAGTACTTACGCTTGAAGCCTACGTCTCAGATAAAAAAAAATCTATCGGAGACGTGCTTGGAGCGAACCTAGTAATGCAACACGACTTCAACATGCAGTACGTCATGGGCAGCAGGAAGGAGGTTCTATTACGTCCTGGGAACGAATTATGCATAGTCGTCGGACGTCACTACTTCCAACTGAAGGAATGTTAACCGCCGCTAGATATAGAGACGACATTCTTATGCCAATTGTCGAGCCGCTACATCAAGAAACTGGCGATTAAATTTATCTTACAGGATGATAACGCACGACCTTATCGTGCTCGAATTGTCTTACTTCAAGATGTCCATATTGACAGACTGGAGTGGACACCTACGACATGAATGCAATTGAACATGCATGGGATCAACTGAAATGGGTAATATGGCATCGAGAAAACCCTCCACTAACTATGGATGAACTACATATCGCCGTAATTGAAGAATGGGAGAATCTAAACCAACAGGACCTTAATAATCTTATAGGCAGCATGCCGCGAAGAGTCCGAGCATGTCGTCTTGCTAGGGGAGGCGTAATGGTATTGTTGTGTTTATTTTTTTATGACAACATGTTCTAGTAGTGACTAATCCTAAAAGAGTTTATTACACCCACTCCAAAGTCCCCTTAACTGAGTGGTGCAAAACTTTTTTTGTTGTGTGTAAAAGAATAGAAGTATAGTTCGTTTCAAAATATATCGTTGACCTATTGAATACACTAAATAAAAGGCTATCGAAGATAAAACCAATATTTATGACAACACTGCGGTAATACGTACCGTTCTGCTGCGTCTTCCTCCGCATTATTGTATTTCAGTCCAATCGAGCATATGTGGTCCAGTAAAATCAAAAATAAGATCTGGAAACACTTCACAGTCACTTAGTGCCAACGTTATAGAATTAATTAAGAAAGGTATAGATTCTGTTTCTGCAGAAAGTTTAAAAGATCTAATTACCTATAATTCCATGTAATTGATATTGAAGGTTCTTATTTTTACATAGATAACGCCACAATACTCATAATTACTGTAAATGGTTAGTTAGGCTAATGCTATACATATTTAAAAATTGTATTTTAAATTGCATTACATAAAAACAAATCGATCAAAGAAATAATTTTATTACTGCCATATTTTATTGAGTGATAAATTACACTAGATTCTTAGATAAAATTGAAGCAAGTTCAACCCTGCCTCTGAGATACATTGTTTGTTTATGATTCGACAGAATGGTGTTTGGTCTATAAATTTTATTGCAGTTGAAACGAAGTAGGTATAACTTGTGATCGTAACTATGGAATCAATAAAGTTTTACAACAATAATCCAGAGTAACGCTTATGTTCGTGCCTTTGAATTTAGTGCTAAATATTTTTGATTGTAAAATAATGGAAATTGTTGAGAGTGAAGATGAGTTTGGCAGTATACCACCAAATATAGCAGGTATAATTGATTATATAATTTTAAATGTTCTGCCGGACAAATCCAAGCGGTAATATGAAAATACGTATTAGCTATTCAATGAACGATGTGAAAGAAAGAAAGGAAGAAAAGTGTCTGAAAATGTTTTACTGGCGTATTTAGCGGAAAGGTTCAATAAAGTAAAGCCTTCCGCATTATGGTTAGTATGTTTTATGCTAAAAGCAACAGACGAAGTCTGAGATTTTAACACGAGATCATATTAACCCGTTTATATCAGAGGCAGATATTGAAACATATTTAGTTATGAAGGTAAACGTATTAATTGTTTTATTGATTGCACATTACCAAATATTTTCGCGCCTTGCAAAACTGACCAAAGTGACTATCGATCACATAGAAGACCATGACTCCTTGGTGATTGTGAAAGTGCTTAGTACAAAAACTAACACAAATAATTTTTTATTCTAATTTAGATTATATCGAACTATTTAATAATAACAACAAACGTGTTTAAATCTTCACTAAATTTTTATTCTTAAAACATGACAATTGTTTCGACACACAGTGTCTTCGTCGGATGGTTGGTATAAACTAAAAACTGTTCTTATTACATGTATTAACTACTAAACAAATTTTACCAAAATTTTTACGACCTGGTGATTATGTTACCATTAGGATTAGATAAAGTTCTTTAATCTTACAGTTTTAGGTTAAAGAGCGTAAAACAATACCGTGTTATTTGCTGGTGGAATTTCCAAATTATAAATTTAACACTACTATTCAAGTCCAACTGGTCATTTAATAATATTATGTTGAATTTGTTACTTTTAATTTATTTCCATACTTTCTAAATAATTGAGTTTTACAGATTTGTTTTCTAACTAAAATTTCAAAATTATCATCAAAGCTATGTTGTTTATTATTCAAATGTAGAAGGTAATGGAAATTATTAAATTCTTGTTATAACTACTTTTGTGTTCTTTAAGTCTTTTTTTCAAAACTTCTACCTGTTTGTCCTATGTACATTTTTGCGCAACTGCCACATTTAAGTTTATATACACCACATTTTTGTTCTTTTTTAATTTTACTTTTGTTGCGTTTTATTAATTTACCTACTTTGTTATTCGTTTTGAAAGCAATACGCAAATATAGTTTATTTAAATGTGTTTGGATTTTTTGTGTAAGTTTACCGGTATATGTAAGTGTTTTGTACCTGAGTGTAGCTTTTGATTTTGTTGTAGGATATGCTTGGGTGGGAAAACAAATCGGTAAAACTTAATTTTTTAGAAAGTATGGAAATAAATAAATGTAAAAAATTTATCATGTTATTAAATGACCAGTTGGACTTGAATATAGTAGTGGTAAATTTATAATTTGTTGGAAATCCCACCAGCAATAAAACGGTATTGTTTTACGTTCTTTAACTTAAAATTGTAAAATTAAAGGACTTTATGTTAGCCTAATGGTAACATAACCACCAGGCTGTAAAAATTTTGGTAAAATTTGTTGAGTAATTAATACATGTATTAAGAACAGTTTTTAGTTTATACCAACCATCCGACGAAGACACTGTGTGTCGAAACAATTGTCATGTTTTAAGAATAAAAATTTAGAGAAGATTTAAACACGTTTGTTGTTATTATTAAATAGTTTTATAATGAATTTTCATCAAGTAAAGGCTACATCAATTCAATATAGATTATATGGAGCTTTATCGAAAGTACGCGGCTCTTCCGCCAAACCATACTACTAGCCGACGTTTTTTTTTTATATAAAAACGAAAATATGCGTAAACCAAGTTGTTGGAATTAATTCAGTTGGAGAAATGTCTAGCCTAATATTAAAGTACCTACAGTTACCAAATCCTGAAGCTTATACTGGTCATTGCTTAATAACGTCAACAACAATTCTTACCAATACAGGTGTAGTAATACTTAGTCGGAACCGCCACGGAGGACGAAAATCTTAGGCTGTGGCCAATCAAAATTTCAAATAAAATTCTAGATTGTGAATTTTCCGATTCAGATGCTACTCCATCTACCTTAAAAATAAAAGGCCATTTAACATCTACTCTACATACCCCACCGCGTGAACTAGCCCAGGAATAAATATCGATTCATGTAGTGATTGTACAATAAATAATTAATTAATGTTAACATTGCAAATAATAGCAATTAAAATAATTACTTGTAATCTTGTTAATATACTTTTTTACCCCATTTTAGGTTAAAAACTGTCAAAAATCATAATATAAAGGATCCTATTAATTTTGACAATTTGTGCCCACAGCTGTTAAAAAAACTATAAACACAGCATTTCATTCATAAAATCTCACTTAATCACGCCTGAACGGCTTAGAGAGAAATTTTGCACAGGACCCGGAATAGGCCATAGGCTACTTGTGCCGAAATTTAAAATTTCCCACGCCTAATCGGCCTATAACATATTTCGCTGAAATTTTGCATAGAGTTTCTTAGGTCTTGTAACAGGACGTGTGCTACTCTTTACCCCAGGAGTGGAATGTAGAGTGTATTACAAAAGTGAGGCGTGGAAACTATTAATTTACTGGCCTGAACTGCTTGACACATACGCTGAAAGGCAGAGGAGTTTCAGTTGGCAATTTTGTGATCGTGATTAATTGCTATTTTAAAAATAGCTTAAACATTCACTATGGGTAGCATTTTAAATATTATCTACGATAAGGAGATTGTAGTGTGAATATAGTCTGTAAAATCAATAAATAAAAACATGCAATTATGGAGGAGCGCCTGGATTAATGTAGCGAAGTCAATTTTTTTTTAAATATCACTGGGGTCACAATGATCTGAGCATATTTCGGGATGTTTCGGTAATTGCATACCCTTTTCAAATCCAATAATTGAAAACCAAAGTTTTTTTGTCTCTGGGTCAGCTGGAAACTTAGTTTTCTATTTTTTTTAGTGAACGTATACAGCAAGGCACCAAGTTTAACACGTGTTGTAATGCGTAACATAATATAGCCAGACGAGGGACATTCCCAATTTATTTAAACATTGCTTAATGGCATGCTTTACACGGGACTACAAAATTTATGAACAAACCGAAGGAGTAGCAAACCCAGTGGTGGAAAATTTCATAATGGAAAAGCTTGAACAACAAGCCTTAAACAGTATCCCGTTCAGGCCAAAAATATAGTCTGATACATCGACGACACTTTTGTTATATGAAGTTACGGACAAGAAAAGCTTCAAGAATTCCTCAGCTACATCAACAGTATACACGAAAACATCCAGTTCACAATGGAGATCGAGACAACAAAAAGCTGTATTTTCTCAATATTTTACTAACACGCAAAGGACTACAATTAGGGCACACAGTGTACAGAAAACCTACCAACACCAACCGATATCTACACAGAAACTCCAACCACCACCCATGTCAAAAATATGGTGTTATCAAAACGTTAACGGAAAGAGCAAGAAGAATTTGTGAACCCCAGGCCCTCAACGTAGAGCTAGAGCATCTGAAAAACACCTTTAATGACCAGTGGGTATTCGGAGCAGGAAACAAAGAAAACCATGCAACCAAGAAACAGCCGAACAAACGAATCAACCAGCAGCCAGACCATTTCTACCCTACATTCCCAGAGTAACAGAGAGAATTGGTCATTTACTTCAAAAGGAAATTATAAAAACCATATACAAACCAACAAGGAAAATAAAGGACTGTCTAAGATAAGATGGATTCTTTTTTAGCTTCGGTAGTATACCGCATACCTTGCACATGTAGAAGCGTATACATAGAAACAACAAAACGGCCAGTAAACACCAGAATTAGGGAACACAAAGCCAACTGCCTTTTGAGACAGTTCTACAAATCCGCCGTAGTAGAACATACACTTACAAAGACAGACCATCCTATCAAATTCTTAGAAATACAAATTCTAGCACTGACTTCTTCGTATCACGCCAGACTCCACAAGAAAGTCATTGAAACTCACAATCATGCAGACAACTTTAACAAAACGGAGGAAGCAGTAAAAATACGTTAAACGTGGATCCCGATACTGAAGAACAGAAGAATCGCACCGTACAGCAAAGTGGAACACGAGGTAACCAAGGTCATAACCAACCAATAATATAATGCCACGCATGAGGCCTCGCCCACCCTAGCGACCCATAAATATGAACTGCTACCACGTAGAGTTCCAGTAGATCGCGAGCAGTGAAATTGAGCGCATCTTCTGAAGATGCTATATTGACATGTTGACGAAACGTCAAAGTAAGAAACAACCGACGACGGCCTAAGAAACCACACAAATATTGACCGCGAAAGTCTTTCACAATTATTATTCATTCTTGCTTGAATTTAGCGATCGATGCTAAAATTTAATAATATTTTATTAACTTTGCCCCACTTTCTTCTGATGTCGAATGTTCTTGGCAATGAATAAAGAATTTGTAGGGACACTTGCATTGGTATTTTATATACACATATACAATACTATAAGAGTAGTTTTTTAAGAAATTTCATAAAAGTTTAATCAAAAAAAATTAAGCATATTATAATCATAAAACGAAGTCTACGCAAACAACCAATATTTTCCATTTACATCACAGATTCGGGTTAGATATGGTGACACAGGCACGTAACTAATTGTCGTAAACATTACGATTGATCACATGGCTGCTAAAATTCCGAGCAAACTGAATTTAATAATAATAAGGATGTTTATTTATGCCAATAAAACAATTAAAAATATAAAATTGATAAAAGTAAAAAAGAAAACCAAAAAATGACAGTAGTATCCTAGTTGGCATAAATAGGTAGGATTTTGATTTATAAAAAATCATTCTTCCAATCCTACCCTTATTAAATAATTTCTTATATTTTTTTGAAAGCTATATAGCTTAAGCCCCTTAGACTAGAAGGAATATTATTATAAATTACAGAAGAGGTATATTTAAACAAAGACTTATATTTTTCAGTATGATATTTAGGTATTTCTATTGCGTTGTGATTTCTAGTATTAACATTATGAATATTATTCCTGAATTCAATTTTTTCAAATAGATATCTTTGTTTCTGAGTTAAAATTATTTTATATATAAAACAGAATATGTAGATTTCGCGTCTTTTTTCTAATTTAATTAAATTATGTTGGTCAAAACTAGGTGATACCTGATCATATTTTTTAGCCCTATTGAAAAACGAACACAGTTATTTTGAAGAATTTGTAATTTCTGTTTATCTTCGTTACTGATATTTTTGTGATAAATGATATCACAGTAATCTAATCCACTTAGAATACGTGAATCAACCAGTCTAAGTTTAGTATCGGTATTTAAGTAGTCCTTAAAGTTATATAAAATTCTTAGTTTGTAATATGCTTTTTTAATTATATTTTTTATATATTCATTAAAATTAAGATGCTGATCAAAAATTACGCCAAGATTTTTACCAAATTCGATTGAAGGTATCTTAAAACTATTGTTAAGAATAATTTTGAAATCAGAATTATTTTTTATTTTAGTGTTTAGTGTTTTAGGACCAGTTAAAATTAAGTTAGTTAATTAATAACGAAGCTCTAAACACCGACAATACCTGGCGTTATCTGTCATTGCTGATTTTTAAATTGCAATGAATTATACCGAAAATTAAAAAAAAATTAAATTATCTCAGTAATTTTCTTCAATATAACATTTTTGGGTTTGTAACGACTTGCTTGAAGAATTTATGCAATAAAAAATTGCATAATCGCTATTCGCAATAAAATTATGAACGTTTTTATTGAATGAGTTCATTTACTTCACATATTGAACATAAATGATGTGACTCATTGTAATTATTAGAAATTCCAAAAAAAGTCGTCCTTTTTGCCACCCAATATGTACAGGGCGATTCAGGAGGAAGTATATAAAAACACATATATAAATATTTTTGACTTATAGTAAGAGATTCTATTGGTGGTCCGATTCTTAACCGTTGCGGAATGTTTTTCTGTCTATATAAAACATGGTTCTTGAGATATTTGAAATTTTATATTTGTACCATCGTGGCAGTGGCGGCTCGCCATATGAATCAAGTGAATCACAGATGTACCTAAATTTTCGGTTAACTATGTTTGTGTTAAATAATATTAATAATAAATAGTGTTTATTAAGAGACAATAAAATTACAAAAATAAAATTATAACTCTCAAAGGGCGAAGTCTAGCCGACAGATGTCGGATACTCAACATTAACCCTTTCAACAAATAAAACAAGAAAATAAAATGAAAAAGGTACAATAAAATTACTCAATTTCCAGCAATGCTTCCCTGTTTGCTAAACAAATCAGTCCTAATTCCCCTACGAAACAGTGCAAGGGCGGTACAAGCAAAATAAGTTATATACTCATTATAATGTTACAGCGTAATAAATAAACCCACGCTGAAAAATTGGTTTTTACGTTGGGGCATTGTAAAACCAACCGATACCACAGATACTTCATAAAGGTCTTTTATTAAGCATATCATATGTTTTGCTGGAATAGTCTTTCTCCAGGTGGAATAATATGAATCAGTATTATTCTTTTATTTATTATTTATAAGCAGTGTGATTCACTTATTTCGGAGGTCATAAGCCGCCACTGCCTGATAGTGAAGTTCGCGAAGGTGGAAACATTGGTTTTTATAAATGAGAACATACCCCTTAGCAAAAAAGCTAAAAGTATGTCTCCAACTCTAACCACTTATTTCTCTCGAGACCTATATGCCTCTACTACACCTACACTTATGCAGGAAAATGATCTTTTTAAATTTTTAGCCGTATTATTATAGACTACTTTAGCAAACATAGAAAATGCAAATTGCGTTAATATATTTCATAATTCCCTTTTTAGAGAACAAAAGCAAACACGGAAAATGCAAATTTTATTAATAATTTAAATTTTGTTTTAAAAAAGTTAATATGTAAATATTTTACTTTTATCTCCAGTCTATATTATATGCATATAACCATATCTTACGAATTAGAATATTTATCTGAGGCAATGCAGTATTGTTATTAACTATTTTTTAAATTTATTTTCCTCATCATCTGGTTTTTAAATGAGTCAAATTTTTCGGTTGTGCCTGTATTCAAATTAAACCAATTCGCAAATAAAACGTTTCTTTCCCAGACATTTTATACCTCAGATTTTTCGAACTACGATTTTTTCGTATCCCGGGCTTTTCATACCTCGCTACCTTAAATACTCGTACTGCACTAGCTTAGATATTTGTTGGTCTTTTAATTTCCTATAGTTATAGCTCAGACTGAATAAGTAAAAGATGAGTGTTTGTTGAAGTTGATTCCAAATTTTTTACCTTATTTTAGAGCAGGGTTCGCTTTAATTTTTAAATTAACTTGGTACTTTTACTTCTAATAAATAAATTATTAAACAACTAAAAATAATAAATATATTAATTTAAGATCTGGTCATTATTATTAACTGTAAAACTCTTTTAGCGGATTGCAGAAAGAAAATTTAATTCAGGAAACCGTGTAAAATTTTTATTATGTTACCCAATATTTAATTACGGACCTGTAGATGCCAAGCGTAGAAATTTGTACCTAACTACAAAAGTAGTTGACTACGTAGTTAACTACTTTTTCTGTAAAAGTAGTTGTATTCTCACTATTTAGTGTAACTAGTTACGAAAAGTAAAATATTTCCTAAGTAGTAATGAAATATAAATATAAATAATAATATACTAAAGTCTATTTATTTGGACGATAGACCGATGTAAATATTAACCCTACGCGTCATAGTTTGACGATCTCGTCGAGCCTCCACCAGCTTCTTATTCGTATTGGCCGACCGGGCATTAAATTGAAAGAGGCGTGCCAGAGAGCTATCGGCGGTATTTCGCAGGATTGTAATTAGGCTGTCTAGTGAAAAAGGCTATTCGACTTTCTTTCGAGTTTTGACTTGTTTTGTAGTTTTAATTTTTTGCGTTGATTTTTAATCGTTGTTTTGTTTGTTCGGTTGTCAAGGCTGGCAATTATTTTAGTTTTTATTTAATTGTAAACAGTTTTGCAGTTTAAAGTTTTCCTTCTCATTCTCAATGCGGCCCTGTTCAATTTCAAAGCTGGAACCGATTACTTGGAGGCAGCGTGCATCTGTTTATATTCGGTCTATCGTCCAAATAAATAGACTTTAATATAGTCTTTCTCGATTTGGCTAAAGCCTTCGATTCTCTAAATCATGAAATGTTATTAGCAAAGCTTAAATATATCGGTTTTAGTCAAAAATCTTGTCAGTGGTTCAAACATTATTTATGTGACAGAAAACAAGTGACAAAAATTGCAAACGAATAGATTTGTGACATTTCAAATTCACTGCCGACTTCTAGAGGTGTTCCACAATGATCAGTATTAGGCCCTTTATTGTTTATTATATACACTTTTGATTTTCACTTATCAATTAAACACGGCAATCTTTTAGCTTTTGCAGATGATACTCAAATAAACCACCCAATCAAATACACAGATTTAAAAAATAGTATTTCTTTAATCAGTAAGGATCTTTTAAATATTTCAAAAACTATAACTGATCATGGATTAAAAATAAATGAAAATAAAACTAAATTGGTCCTAGAACACTAATCATTAAAATAAAAAATAATTCTGATTTCAAAATTGTTCTTAACAATAATTTTAAGATAACTTCAATCGAATATGGTAAAAATCTTGGAGAAATTTTTGATCAGTATCTAAATTTTAATGAACATATAAAAAATATCATTTAAAAAGCATACTACAAACTAAGAATTTTATATAAATTTAAGGACTACTTAAATACCGATAATAAACTTAGGCTGGTTGATTCAATTATTCTAAGTGGATTAGATTATTGTGATATAATTTATCACAAAAATATCAGTAACGAAGATAAACATAAATTACAAATTCTTCAAAATAATGAAAGAAGTCTACTTGTCAGGGGTACATATAAATAAATACGTAAAATTGAGAATAATTTCTCTAAACCACCTGAAAATTCCTTATACTATAAGGGTTTGAACAAATCATGGTAAAACAGCTATTCTCCGGGCTATATGCCCCTCCGAGCGCTGGATTACTTACCAAAATTTGCCGTATTTTGACTAACACTGTTAGACAATAAAATACTTGGTCTGACTGCAAGAAACTACCTGGAAGAAGGAAGCTTTTTCTTTTACTTTAGTTAGGATGTCGTTTCAGGTGGTTTAGAGAAATTATTCTCAATTTTACGTATTTATTTATATGTAACAAGCGACATCCTAACTAAAGAAAAAGCTTCCTTCTTCCTGGTAGTTTCTTGCAGTCAAACCAAGTATTTTGTTGTCTAAAAATTCGGCAAATTTTGGTGTGTAATCCAGCGCTCGGAGGGGCATATAGCCCGGAGAATAGCTGTTTTACCATGATTTGTTCAAACCCTTATAGTATAAGGAATTTTCAGGTGGTTTAGAGAAATTATTCTCAATTTTACGTATTTATTTATATGTACCCCTGACAAGTAGACTTCTTTCATTGCTTTAATAATTTTACCTCACGGTAAATTCTACTCCGACTGCTTGAAACTGCTAATGGATGGCGCTGCCTGTATTATACTGCTTATGCAGTTCGACAGAGTTAGCTTTAAGGATATGCTGTTTCGGAAGGTAGGTATGTTCGTTTATCCTGTACTGAGGAGAACTAAGAGTTCGAAACCGGTATGCAGGTAACGACATCCTAACTAAAGAAAAAGCTTCCTTCTTCCTGGTAGTTTCTTGCAGTCAAACCAAGTATTTTGTTGTCTAACAGTGTTAGTCAAAATACGGCAAATTTTGGTATGTAATCCAGCGCTCGGAGGGGCATATAGCCCGAGGAATAGCTGTTTTACCATGATTTGTTCAAACCCTTATAGTATAAGGAATTTTCAGGTGGTTTAGAGAAATTATTCTCAATTTTACGTATTTATTCTTCAAAATAACTGTGTTCGTTTTTCAATAGGACTAAAAAAATATGATCACGTATCACCTACCTTTAACAAACATAATATAATTAAATTAGAAAAAAGACGCGAAATCCACTTATCCTGTTTTATATATAAAATAATTTTAACTCAGAAACCTAGATATTTATTTGAAACAATTGAATTCAGGAGTAATATTCATAATGTTAATACTAGAAATCAGAACGCAATAGAAATACCTAAACATCATACTGAAAAATATAAGTCTTCGTTTAAATATACATCTTCTGTAATTTTTAATAATATTCCTTCTAGTCTAAGGGGCTTAAGCTATATAACTTTTAAAAATAATATAAAAAATTATTTAGTAGGGGGAGGATTGGAAGAATGATTTCTTATATATCAAAATCCTATCTATTTATGCCAACTAGTATACTTCTGTCATTTTTTGGTTTCCTTTTTTACTTTTATCAATTTTATATTTATATTTTAAATTGATTTTATTGGCATAAATAAACATCTTTATTATTATTATTATAACTAGTTGTGAAAAATGAAACACAAATGTATATAAATTTCGAATTTCTCCCTTGACTTGTCGGGTACAACAGAAGATAATGCGTTCTGAGCTGCCTCTTCTATATCACTTTGGGTCTCCGAATCGAACATTTTCAATATTTTTAAATGAAAAAATTGAATTTGTGACGCGACACTACTTTACAAATAAAACTTCAAAACGACATCATGACAACCCAGACAACTGTCTACTAGGCACCTATTAGATGAAATAAAAATAACTTCGTCTGATTCCTACTTAGGTACATGTTTTGAAACAATAATAAATATTAATAGTTTTATTTGCATAATTTTGTCAAAATTAGAAAAATCTTGTATGAAACACGTTAGCAAATGCAATTTTGTTTAACTCGTATAAAAACTGTTACACTCGTTAAACAAAGTAAATCATTTCCTACATAAATAGCTATCTCTTGTACTATATAACGCCACCTAACTGAACATTTAGTAAATGAGCCTAACTGTAGGCTTCATTAAATTATAACAATGTTTTAGCTTCAATTTTAATTTGTTTAGCTTTGATTAATTTTAATTATTCCTTGTTAGCTAAAGTTACTTCAGGGAAACTGCCACGCACTTCCCCTAATGACGTTTTCGTTATTAAATTAATTTTTTGTATATTGCTTATTGTTTAGTAAAAAACTTTGTCGGGCTTAATTGAAATGTAATTAGTAAAATTGGATCAAGGTTATTCTAATTTTGCTTAATATCTTAAGTAATAAAACCAATGTTATCGAACTAAAAATAAATAGTGTACAAGTAGATGATGTCAATAAGTGAAATATATAAGTGTCCTGCAAAGTTTTTAACAAATTAAGAAATGTTTTTTATTTTTGATTTTACTAAAAAAAAGTTGCTTCTTATGAAAAGTACTGCTTTCTAAAAAAATTATATTAAGATATTAAAACTAAATTTAGCTTATACAGAGCGGCAAAAAAATGTCAAGATCTGAAAGTGTTGCAACAGAGAAGTACCCCTAATTTTAATTTTAGGGCAAAAAGTAATAAGGAAACTTAGAATTGAAAATTTTGTCTAAATTTAAATTTATGGTCTTCTATTAAAGAAAAAGTGTACCGCCAAGTTCACAAAATTGTTGCAAATTAAGTTTCATATTTAAATGTAATTTTGTACTTTATTTTAAAAGTTTCTTTTTTAGAAAGTAGGAAACATTTTACTTCGATAAAAGGCCATAATTTTTAATTGAAAGAGAATGAACTAAAAATCCTCTGGAATTAAAATGAAAAACACAACTTCGCGGTTTGAAATTACGTTTATTTTTCAACATAATTCCCTGCCAGCTCGATACACTTAGACCAGCGATGATCTAAAGTCGTTATGCCTTGGTAAAATTCAGACTTGTCAAGCTCTTCAAAATAGGCATCCACAGTAGCTTCAACATCGTCGTCTATTAAGAAATTCTGGCCTGCTAGGTGGCCTGTGCGGAAATAGCTGGTAGCCGACGCCGACGGTGTTAAGTCTGGTGAATAAGTAAGAGGCGTGTCAACAAACCGAATCCTAATTCATTAGTTTTTGCCATAGCAATATCACTCGTGTCTGGCCATGCATTATCTCGATGGAAAATGAATTTCCTCTTGGCTTAGAGGAATAACTTTTGCATCCCTAAAAATTTAAGGCGTTACCTTTCCCGTCGATGGAACAGCCATTGCCTCCTTTCGGGGAGGAGAACCACTGCGCCCCTACTGTTTAGATTGTTATTCTGTTTCTGGTGTATAATGGCGGACCAAACTTTTATCTGTGGTAACAAATCGGCGCATAAAATCGACTTTGTGTTTTCGAAAACATTAACGAGATATTTGCCTCCTCATCAATTTTTAATCCACAGTGAGCAGTCGCGGCACCCACCGACACCTCGCGGACAGCTTCTTCGTGCCCAACTCTTCGTTCAAAACGTACTTTGTGCATTCTTTGGAGATTTTAACAGCCTCCGCTATATCAAACGTGTTCAATCGACGGTCTTTTAACACCTTAACATGCACTTTTTCAACAACTTGTGGTGTAGTGACAGATTTTGGGCGTCCACTACCGGTGCATCTATAACACTTGTACGACCACATTTGAACTAGCACATCCACAGATATTTGCATCCTCATCAATTTTTAATCAACAGTGAGCAGTCGCGGCACCCACCGACACCACGCGGACAGCTTCTTCGTGCCCAACTCTTCGTTCAAAACATACGGTGTGCGTTTTTTGGTGATTTTTACAGCCTCCGCTATCTCAAACGTGTTCAATCGACAGTCCTCTAGCACCTTAACCTGCACTTTTTCAACAACTTCTGGTGTAGTGGTAGATTTTGGGCGTCCACTACCGGTGCATCTATAACACTTGTACGACCACATTTGGACTCGCACATCCAGTTATCAACAGCGGAAAATAAAGGAACCATCAGTCCATCCTTTATCACGTTACGAATGGGTTAGGTACTGATAAGTTCTTTAAGAAAAAGTACTTAATGACAGCATGAATCTAAACACTATTGGTCTCGTCAAAAACTCTCAACAGCTCTCAAAACGAAACTATTACACGCAGCGATCTGAAATTTAACAGCTGACGCACTGATGGAGTGACCTTGCCAACGCGTCACGCAAAAGTCTGAAAGAGCTCCATCTATCCATCATTGCCCGGATTTTTCAGTCGTTCCTCTTATGTAACATTTTCCTATTGTATTTTTCCGTAAAATAACAATGACGGGTACTTCCCTCGTGGAGCAATTTTGGATTTTACCATTTTTTGGCCGCTTTATACGTGCTATCTTAAGTTTTAGTATATTAATATCAATAGCATAGAAAGTAAAACTTTAGGTATAAATATATATATATATATATATATATATATATATATATATATATATATATATATATATATATATATATATATATATATATATATATATATATATATAAGAGAAGGAATAAGCGGGAATGCGGTCTGTTAAATAAATTAGTTACTCATTTCATTCTTAATCCTCTATATTTCGACTTGATTTAAGTCTTCATCAGGAGGTCACAGCTAAAAACACAACAGTGTTATAATTACCAAGTATTATGCTAATTTATTATTTTGTTATTCTTTATGTGAGGAATTATCAATTATATATAATACTAATTAACTAAGTTTTACTTACAATTACGAGTTAAAAGAAGTCACAAACACTCACAAAACGAAACATTTAAAATTCCTTAAAAATATGCATCAAAACAACTGCACACTACATATTAAAATCTGTTTCTGCATCCTGTTTATGTTGGGTAAAAACAATATTTCACACAACTCAAAAAAAATTAACAATCCAATTTATTCTTTTTTTCTTTTTTTCCTTTTTTTCTTGCGTTCTATCTGTATACCAGGACATCTTCACAAGTTTAATTAAAACACTTGTCGATACATCCTACATACCAGGTCATTTGTAAAAATTGATGGCGAATTTCTTATTATTATAATTTTTAAGGAACGTAACTTAATTATTTTATAACATTTGTTATTTTTATTCTAAAATATTACAGTAAATGACACTCAGCCCTTCTATATCGGATCTGGAATTCATTGTGTTTTTATTTTTATTTATATGTGTCATCTCCAAGAAAAGTCTTTTTTTATAATTCGACTCATGGTCCAAGATTTTTGTGTTAGAATAATCAAATTGATGATCATAATCTTGGAAATGACATGCCAGGGCGCACGATCTCTTTCCAATTCGACTGTCACTTTTGTGTTGTGTTAGCCTCTGTTGGAGGCTTTGTGACGTCTGACCAATGTAACAAAGGTTACATCCAAGACATTCCACCTTGTAGACTACGTTCGTGTTGTGTAGTAGTGGAACTTTATCTTTCGTCTTCGTAAAAACCTGACCTACAGTGGTAGCGTTATATTTGGCAATTTTCACATTATCAACATCCGCAAGATTTTTTATTATATTATCAGTTAGTCCCGGAATGTAGGGTAGCTTTTTATACTTTACGGTCTGATGAAATTGATCTTCTGTAGGGCCATCATAGAAATTTGTGTTATAAATAAGAGATTTAAGTAGCTTATTTGGATAACCGTTGTTTGAAAACATTTTAAATAATTTGCCCAGGTTTTCTTTAAGAAAGCGATTATCAGAAATATGTGTCACTCTGTTTTTCATAGCTATCACCGTGTTATGTTTCTGATTCATCGGATGATTAGAAAAATAATTGATATAACGCCCTGACGATGTTGGTTTTTGATACCAATTCAAAATAACTTCATTATTTTCACATCGAATCAATAAAGTATCCAAAAATGGTACGCTATTATTATTTTCTGTTTCTATAGTAAATTGGATATGATTGTTTATTGAATTAAATATCTTTAAAGTATCATCAATTTCATTCTTCGGTATCGCGGTCACCAAATCATCAACATACTTGTATAAAAAAGGCAGCGTAAAGGACAATTTTGCGGTGATCAATTCCAAGATATGGTCCATGACAATCTGAGCCAATATTGGGCTAATAGGAGAACCCATTGGCGTACCAAAAATTTGTTTGTAAAACTTATTATTAAATGAAAAATGACAGTTACAACACACGAATTTTAGTAATGTATGGAAATTTACTTGAGACAAAGTTGTGTGAGGCTGTATCGTATTCCAGTGAGTTCCTATTAATTCAAAAATAAGTTGTTCGGGTATATTGGTAAATAACGAGACAACGTCAAAAGAAACCAATACATAACCTTGAGGCAAAATTACTCCTTGCATCGAATTGACAAAAGAAAACGTATCGCGTATATTATATGTTGTTCTGTTAGCAAGTGCGTCAGCTAAAATATTCGATAAGAATTTGGAAAGATTATAGCTAGCTGCACCTATGCAACTTACGATAGGCCTTAAGGGAATAGCAGGCTTATGCATTTTTGGTAAGCAATATAACTTGGGAATCACTGCGTTATAAACCGTAAGAAATTTCGACGTTTCATCATCAATTTGTTTTTCCGTTTTTAGTTCTTTTATTATTTTATTTAATGTTCTTTGATCACTCGAAGTAGGATCTTTGTTTAATTTTTTGTACGTACTTTGGTCATCAAGCATAACATTAACTTTAGCAAGATAGTCACATTTATCCATTGCTACAGTACAACCTCCCTTATCTGCCTGCAAAATGTACAATTCCGGATTAGATTTTAAAAATTTTTTTGTTTTAAAGAATACCTTTTGAATTGGCGTAATTTTAGTAGAATTAGATTTATACGCATAGGTTAGATTTATCTTTTAATAGAAGTTTTAATAAAGTAAAGGGTCAGAATATAAAAAAGTTTAATTGTTTGAGGGACAGTTGTCGGGGAGATATATTATTTTCAGATAATAAAAAATGGTTCAAAAATGTCTCTAATATAGATATACCACAGGATGTTGCTGATTTTTTGTCATTAGGGCCCAAGTTCGGTATCTCACCTATAGTGGAGCATGTTAACGTTAACGGAATTTTAGCTGATGTTGAAGATATTATCAGTGACGTCCCCGAAAATAGTAAAAATATTCTTAGGGCGCGTATCGCCAATAATATAACTAATTTTACTGTTAAATCTAATTCTACTAAAATTACGCCAATTCAAAAGGTATTCTTTAAAACAAAAAAATTTTTAAAATCTAATCCGGAATTGTACATTTTGCAGGCAGATAAGGGAGGTTGTACTGTAGCAATGGATAAATGTGACTATCTTGCTAAAGTTAATGTTATGCTTGATGACCAAAGTACGTACAAAAAATTAAACAAAGATCCTACTTCGAGTGATCAAAGGACATTAAATAAAATAATAAAAGAACTAAAAACGGAAAAACAAATTGATGATGAAACGTCGAAATTTCTTACGGTTTATAACGCAGTGATTCCCAAGTTATATTGCTTACCAAAAATGCATAAGCCTGCTATTCCCTTAAGGCCTATCGTAAGTTGCATAGGTGCAGCTAGCTATAATCTTTCCAAATTCTTATCGAATATTTTAGCTGACGCACTTGCTAACAGAACAACATATAATATACGCGATACGTTTTCTTTTGTCAATTCGATGCAAGGAGTAATTTTGCCTCAAGGTTATGTATTGGTTTCTTTTGACGTTGTCTCGTTATTTACCAATATACCCGAACAACTTATTTTTGAATTAATAGGAACTCACTGGAATACGATACAGCCTCACACAACTTTGTCTCAAGTAAATTTCCATACATTACTAAAATTCGTGTGTTGTAACTGTCATTTTTCATTTAATAATAAGTTTTACAAACAAATTTTTGGTACGCCAATGGGTTCTCCTATTAGCCCAATATTGGCTCAGATTGTCATGGACCATATCTTGGAATTGATCACCGCAAAATTGTCCTTTACGCTGCCTTTTTTATACAAGTATGTTGATGATTTGGTGACCGCGATACCGAAGAATGAAATTGATGATACTTTAAAGATATTTAATTCAATAAACAATCATATCCAATTTACTATAGAAACAGAAAATAATAATAGCGTACCATTTTTGGATACTTTATTGATTCGATGTGAAAATAATGAAGTTATTTTGAATTGGTATCAAAAACCAACATCGTCAGGGCGTTATATCAATTATTTTTCTAATCATCCGATGAATCAGAAACATAACACGGTGATAGCTATGAAAAACAGAGTGACACATATTTCTGATAATCGCTTTCTTAAAGAAAACCTGGGCAAATTATTTAAAATGTTTTCAAACAACGGTTATCCAAATAAGCTACTTAAATCTCTTATTTATAACACAAATTTCTATGATGGCCCTACAGAAGATCAATTTCATCAGACCGTAAAGTATAAAAAGCTACCCTACATTCCGGGACTAACTGATAATATAATAAAAAATCTTGCGGATGTTGATAATGTGAAAATTGCCAAATATAACGCTACCACTGTAGGTCAGGTTTTTACGAAGACGAAAGATAAAGTTCCACTACTACACAACACGAACGTAGTCTACAAGGTGGAATGTCTTGGATGTAACCTTTGTTACATTGGTCAGACGTCACAAAGCCTCCAACAGAGGCTAACACAACAGAAAAGTGACAGTCGAATTGGAAAGAGATCGTGCGCCCTGGCATGTCATTTCCAAGATTATGATCATCAATTTGATTATTCTAACACAAAAATCTTGGACCATGAGTCGAATTATAAAAAAAGACTTTTCTTGGAGATGACACATATAAATAAAAATAAAAACACAATGAATTCCAGATCCGATATAGAAGGGCTGAGTGTCATTTACTGTAATATTTTAGAATAAAAATAACAAATGTTATAAAATAATTAAGTTACGTTCCTTAAAAATTATAATAATAAGAAATTCGCCATCAATTTTTACAAATGACCTGGTATGTAGGATGTATCGACAAGTGTTTTAATTAAACTTGTGAAGATGTCCTGGTATACAGATAGAACGCAAGAAAAAAAGGAAAAAAAGAAAAAAAGAATAAATTGGATTGTTAATTTTTTTTGAGTTGTGTGAAATATTGTTTTTACCCAACATAAATAGGATGCAGAAACAGATTTTAATATGTAGTGTGCAGTTGTTTTGATGCATATTTTTAAGGAATTTTAAATGTTTCGTTTTGTGAGTGTTTGTGACTTCTTTTAACTCGTAATTGTAAGTAAAACTTAGTTAATTAGTATTATATATAATTGATAATTCCTCACATAAAGAATAACAAAATAATAAATTAGCATAATACTTGGTAATTATAACACTGTTGTGTTTTTAGCTGTGACCTCCTGATGAAGACTTAAATCAAGTCGAAATATAGAGGATTAAGAATGAAATGAGTAACTAATTTATTTAACAGACCGCATTCCCGCTTATTCCTTCTCTTATAAAATAGTACGGTCGATAATTGTATATAACTATATATATATATATATATATATATATATATATATATATATATATATATATATATATATATATATACAGTATGTCCACGGATAGAGGTTACAAGAGGACAACTGGACCAAAAATTTCATTGTTCGAAAAAAAATCATTTTTGGTAAGCTTCTGCTTCTTAAAAAAATACGATCTACGAAGAAAATGTTTCATTTTTTTATACAGGGTGCTCAAAAAATACAAAAATGTTAAATTACGTGAAGAGTAAACTACCTTTTTTTTCATTTTAGAGCAAAATGATAAAGACAAAAAATATTTAGAATTCCAATCAAAATTGAAATTCAAAATATCAGCTGAATATTTTATTTTTTATTTTTGTATTATAATTTTATCAAATATTACTGTACCTACATTTTCTATGTCATTTTTGCCTTGTCCACATCATCTCACTATCTTTTACGACAAATAATGTCAGAAAATTTAAAATTTTGTTGCACAAATTTTAAATTTGGGTAATTTTTGCCTTGTCCACCTCATCTCACTATCTTTTACGACAAATGTCAGAAAATTTAAAATTTTGGCAGCAAAATTTTAAATTTTCTGACATTTGTCGTAAAAGATAGTGGAATGAGGCGGACAAGGCAAAAATTACCTAGAAAACGTAGGTACAGTAATATTTGATAAAATTATAATATAAAAATAAAAAGTAAAATGTTCAGCTAATATTTTGAATTTAAATTTTGATTGGAATTTTAAATATTTTTAGTCTTTATCATTTTGCTCTAAAATGAAAAAAAAGGTAGTTTACTGTTCACATAATTTATTATTTTTGTATTTTTTGAGCACCCTGTATAAAAAAGTGAAACATTTTCTTCGTAGATCGTATTTTTTTAAGAAGCAGAAGCTTACCAAAATGATTTTTTTTCGAACAATGAAATTTTTGGTCCAGTTGTCCTCTTGTGACCTCTATCCGTGGACATACTATATATATATATATATATATATATATATATATATATATATATATATATATATATATATATATATATATTTAAGAATATAGAGAAATAAAGAAATATTGACAGGAAAATTTATAAAAAAAAGGTGAAGAAAATATCGGGGAAACTGTCAGTATGGTAGTGCTCGACACGTGTTTCGTGCTTATTAGCACTCATCAGTCGCACATAACCAAGTTATAAGATGGGAAACTTGGAAGTTGAAAAATCACAAAGAGTTTACAGACCAGGGACCTGCTAGCACATTTGTGGTTGTTTTTTGTCTGTAAACTCTTTGTGATTTTTCAACTTCCAAGTTTCCCATCTTATAACTTGGTTATGTACGACTGATGAGTGCTAATAAGCACGAAACACGTGTCGAGCACTACCATACTGACAGTTTCCCCGATATTTTCTCCACCTTTTATATATATATATATATATATATATATATATATATATATATATATATATATATATATATATATATATATATATATATATAATTGGAATCACACAGCCCACAAATATCTATTTTTTACCCAATTATATTTAAGAATTCTCGTCAAATATTTTAATTTTTTAGCTCTAGCAATTCTACACTCTAGGGAATAATTTATTGGTTTCGAATAGTATTTTGGTCATTGAAAAATGGCAATATAGTTTTCAAAGCAGTAAGAATACTTTTGCATTCGAATTATAGTCTATATTTAAAGAAATATATTTTTTTATTATTTCAGTAATGTTTCGTTGAGACAATATTAACTTTAATACAACGAAAGTAACAGTAGTCAAGAATAATAATACTTTTGAAAATAGCATAGCATCTTTTTTCTGTGCAGTTTTAACATTTAAGTAATTATTAGACCTGGTACCTAAAAGTCACTTAAACATATGACTTCCCTTCATTTATATTATTTGAAAATAAAAATTGGTGATGACAACATAATAAGTTCATTACATCACTAGTGGTGTAAGATAACTCATTAACAAACCCGAAACCGCCATTAAAGAACGACACAAAGCAATTATCAAGGAGAAGGTCGTATAAATAAAATACCCAATAAATAATACAGCTATTTAAATTTGCCGAAACATTAGTTTTGTTCGATTTTATGAATTAAAAAAAAATAAGTTGACTGTCGTTAATTATGCGAAATTCATCTCAGCGAGCTAATTTAAATCATTCTGCTTGATTGGTCCTGAAGGGTGCGAGATACGAAATTGTTGTTTGACGCATCTACACTTCACAAACTTTTAAGCTTTGAATCTGGACTTTGATAAAGGTATCTAGGTTAACCAAACAAATACAAAAGGGTACACAATACAGTCGTTTTGTCAAATCGCATTTGGACGTTTTGTTAAAGAATAAAGTTTCGTAAAAATGAAAATTATTCGCCCTAATTTCAAACATGTTCATTGGCAAAAAATTGCATAGCATTTTTTTTAAATCTGCAAAAACATATAGGTACCTTGCAGTTTTTTAGCCTCTACCTGAACCAGTCATAGGTAAGTGCGGGTAATAAGGCCCAGCAGGGAATAAGGCCCATCTGCCATTTTTCTGCGTCATGTCGAGGTGCAATACTGGAGGTGCCATCTATTGCTTGAACCACATAACAAAAGTAATTCTCAGTTCTGCCGCGACGTTAAAATCACATTTGCCGGTTGTAAAATCAACAAGTGCTTCTTCGACAATTTTTGTTGCTTGCAATATAAGAATTGAGTCGTTTTCTTGGTTTTGTGTCGTGAGTATTCATCATCCAATTAAATTAAAAATAGAGGTAAGTATGACTACATATGTCGACAGTATATTTCCAGAAAATTGATGATTTTTAGTAAACAATGTTTGATACATAACCGTAAATGTCAGGAAGTGACAAAACATAAAATAAGGCCCACCAAAATATAGAGTGGACCTTATTTCTTGTCGATGTTAAATTATATCTCTCAAACAATTTTGTTCAATTTTTTAGGAAATATGGGTAAAAAATGTCGAGGTATTCGTGCTAAATGGACTAAAGAAAATGTGCAAGAGGCACTTAGACTGGTTGGAGAAGGGAATTCTCAGCGGCATGTTGCAAAAAAGTGTGGTATTCCTCGTCGCACGTTAAGTAATCATGTAAAATCTGGAACAGCTTCAAGATCACTAGGAAGACCACCAGTTTTAAGTGAACAGTTAGAAAATGAGTTGGAGGCAAAGATTGTGCGATTCGCACAAAGAGGTTTTCCGTTGACTCCCAAAGCTCTAAGAAGAAGTGTTTATTCTAAAGAAAGTTGGTTTTGTAAGTTATGCGAAACTGAATAAATTTACGATATGCGACAGTGTGCCATATATCTGCACGAGGATTGCATTGGATTCACAGCTGATGACGATGACGATGATGTCTTTGTTTGCCCAGATTGTACACCCTGAATGGATGGGCCTAATTACCTGCTCTACATGAAACAAGGCCCATTTACAAGGATTTTAAAAATCTAACGTTCAGCTTCACTAAGAAAGTTTAAGATTTAGTACTGGTTTAAATTAAGATCTTATAGTTGATCAGTTATGTTTTGACAGGTTTTTGTCCTGTCATTGTTAATAAGTCGTCATTAAAAACTTATGAATTATTGTGATATTTCAGCGATTTACTTAGTTTCCAAATGATTTTCATCTTGGAAGGAGTTGCTGTAATGAATTTAGTTCTATTATTGTTGAAAGTACATACTAAAATTGTCCTTTTCTTGATAAATGTGCGAAAAAGCTCAGAAATAAGTTCACAGTATAAAACTTAGTTGTCTTATTCTTACACTTGTCAGTTTAAAACTTTTGGTTGTCAAATTAGACCGGACTAGCGTTGGAGAATCTGGCTGTAAGAGTTTTTGATTTTGCTGTTTTCATTTTTTATTGGAAATGTCACAGTTTATATTTCCATGTTCACATATTTCTACAAAATAAAAAGTTATCAAAAATATGTGTAATTTTTGTAAAAAAAAATAAAGACACTTAGATGGGCCTTATTACCCGCACTTACCTTATTACAGATTCGAAAAGCCTACGTTCAGCGGTAAAAATTGTTACCTTAAAAAATTATTGTTAGTTACTTACATGTGAATTAAAAAATGCCAACAATCATTGTCACTTTAATCTGTCAGCTGAAAGTTTTTGTTAAATAAATAATTCTATTGATCTACAAGTGTTATTTTTTTTTGGTGAAATAGTCATACCGAATACCATTCGGGATAAAATTTTCTAGAAATGTTTTTATTATTATTATTCAAGTTTGTTGCTTTTGGTAATTTCCCTCGTGCGATTTTATTCAAAACCACTCGACTAACGTCTCGTGACTTTGTTAATACCGTCATTCTCGAAATTGCCAACCAATAAAAATTCTTATGATGTTATATCTGAAAAAAATTCCTTCTTAGGTATCCGGCTTCGCGCGCCATCGCTATGGCTTTCCGAGCCGTCTGCATTCCACTGATCAAACCTATAAAAAGACAGTTTCGAATGAAAGGGATCCATTTTTCCACACACATAGCACCGACATACCATTTTTCAAAGTTTATGAATCAAGTTGTTTAAAAAAAAACAAAAAAAGCTTAAAATTTCGCTATATACTTATACAATACGTACATTCTGACCGGTTAAAAACGTTACACACAAAATACTACGATTTGACAACTGTTTAATCCACGAATGAACAGGAATATGGCTCGTGCTACGGAAAGCGCCATTGCCACTCTCACTCTAAATTTCGTCACCGTGTAATGGAAATTACCTACTTACTTAGTCCTGGGCCTTTCTACCGTTAGGGGTAAGGCTATTGGAGTTGAGTTATATGTCTCTATCGTTTTCTGTTCTGTGTAAAGTTGCTAAATTCATCCCAAGTTATTCCTTTTTTCTCCGCACCTTCTGTTATTCTGTCAATCCATATTGTTCTTGGTCTTCCCCTCTTATTTTTCCCCGGCACTCGCGCTTCGAACACAAGCTTTGTAAGTCTATCATTCGGCATTCGGCACACATGCCCAAACCATCTGAGCTGTCCTATGGTTTTTTCGTTGATAGGTTCTATTTGGAGGTTTTGTGTGTATGTTTCATTTCCTACTCTGTCTCTCTTGCTTTTACTTTCAATTTTTCTCAAAAACCTCTTTTATATTGCGTTACTTCGTGATTTTTTGTCTTTCTGTTAATGTCCATGTCTCACTGATTGATGGCGTAACCACTTTTTTCACAACTTCAGTTTTTATTCTTTTCATCACTTCTTTTCTTTTTAAAAATATTGATTTCATCGAGTTGAATACTTTTCCGGTTCTTTCCATTCTTTCGTTTATTTCTTTATCTAAGTTTCCGTTTTCTTCTATTATTGAACCTCAATATTTGAAGTGTCCTACTTGTTCAATGTGTTTTCCTTCCAGACGTATTTCTCGATTGTTTTCTTATTAACTATTACCATTGTTTTTTTGTCCAGTATTAATCTTCATGTTGATCCTTGAAAGTTCTTTTTCTAAAATTCTTAGGTTGTAAGTCCTCTTCAGTGTCTGCTAACAAGGCCATTTCATCTGCGAATATTAGTTCTGTTATCTGTGTTTGTCTCATTTCCCAACGTTAATTTCTTCATATTTTTCTTAGATTCCTTTATCGCTTCATCTAGTACCGCTGAGAAGAGAAGTGGGCTTTATAATGAATTAAACGTATTATATAAATGAAGTGTTTTATTATTGTAAGATTTACATTTACATCTAATGCGAACTCAATAACTTATCAACTAGTCAATGATAATTCAAGGTAAAACTGGTAATACATTATTTACATTATTATTCATCATAACATGACCCTCTTTTTTAAAAAAAACTTCAACCGGTCTGGATATTTTATCATCCTCTTGAAGAGTGTTTTAGCTGTTCACATGTGCTTTTTTGATGTGATTTTCCAGTGTTGCTACAACTTGCTTTTCCTGGTATGTTACATCGTTGGTTCAAAGTGTTTTCTTGTAGAATAGTTTCTGTTTGATTGTTAGGATATTTTCTTTCTTGTTTAGGGTTGTTTCATTCTTCAGGGATACACTATAGAATAGATAACTATATACCAGTGCATAGTACGCACTTAGTAGGGCTTCTCTGTTTAGAGTTTTTTTAATTGACTTATTGCGTAAAAACCTGAGTTAACTTTATTGCATACAAAGTTTATTTGTTCATTCCAATTTACAAGACTATCCAAGTAAATCCCTGAGGACCGCGTTGTTTCAGAACATTTGAGATTTCTCACTAGAATTTGTTCTTTGCGGATTGAGCTACAGCAGTTCATGCATACCGTTTTTTCTACATTTAATTTTAAGTTATTTGCCTTACACCACGAACCAAACTTGCCTACAACATCCGCAATTTTGTACTGAAGATCCGAAGGATTCCGGGCTGAGACCACCATAGTTGTGTCGTCCGCGAACATTACCTTTACGCCATGATTTATATATTCAGGCATTCTGCCTGAATATATAAATTCAGGTCATACATATTCATGTCATTACCATATTTGAGAAACAGTAGAGGCCCCAGAACAGAACCCTGGGGAACCCCATATCAATGTCTTTTAGCTCTGACAGTTCACCCTCGATTCAGACGCATATTTTTCTCTGTCTTAAGTATGACTCTAATGCTAAGTATATCTTCCCTAAAACCACATCTATACAATTTCCGTAATGTGCAAGCTATCGAAGGCCCATGACAGATCGAAGAAAAGCGCTGCGACATAGTCCCCGTCGTCCATCTTTTCATAGACAAATTCCATAAGACCTCTCGCCGCACCCTCAGTCGGATTGCCACTTAGAAAACCGTGCTGACGCTTTGTTATAGTTTGATGTTCCTCCAAAAACTGAATAAAACGATTATAAAATATTTTTCTATTATTTTAGATATAATGCTTACTAGAGAATTGCTTACAAGAGTTAGATCGGACTTTTTATGTATTGGAACAACAAGTTCAATTTTCAGTTCATTGGGGTAAACACCTGTGTAAAAAATTAACATAACTAAATAACGGATTGGCTCGGCAATAGATTCCTTAATATGCTTTATGTCTACTGATAGGTTGTCTATCCCCTTGCTTTTTCTGCTCTTTAGTTTGGTAATGACATTTGTGACTTCTTTCTTAGGTACAGGTGTTAAAGGGCCCATACACTTGTGAGCAAATTGCGCAACGGAGGCTGTTGCGCAACGAGTTTGCTAGTGTACGCTGTTTGACGCGTTGCGCAACTATTTGAACAAAATCGGGAGTCTGAAACGCGTTGTGCAACGAGAAGCATTGCACTACGTGTTGCAAGATATATGGGCTTGCTCGCGAACAAATTTTAGTTTTGAAGCATCATGGCGGCGTCAATATCGAGTAACGGAATTGTGAAAACGTCACAAAAAGAATTCTGGAAAGTCGGGGCAGATGCAAGATATCTTAATGTTGCAAATAGTCTCTGCTTTGGAGAAATGGCACCTCTTAATTTCGTATCTTGTTTTTTATGTATGGTGTGACCATCTCCACAACAACTCGAGAAAAGTATCGAAATCCATACGTAAATAGTTCTTAAAATCAAGAGGAGATGTAACTGAAGTTCCATCAAAAGATTTTTATGACTAAAAGAATCGTTTTTTGAGGCCTTCTTTCGTCCAAATTCTTTGCTTTCTCTTCCTTTTTTTCTTAATATGATCAATATTTAAAGCACAAGCAATTACAATTGCTAAACAAGCCGTTTCTGTTGATGTCATTAAGGCATCACCACGACGCGACATATATCAACAGCACCGAATAACTGTTTGCGTAAAATTATGCGTAGTGTATGGAGAACGCGTTGCACAACTATATAGTTGTGCAATGCGAGTTTGCACAACCCGTTGCATAGTGTATGGACCCCTTTTTTAGGATAAAACTGTCTCCGTTATACCTCCGGGACCTATTGCCTCCAAACTTATCTTGCAGACTTTTTTCTGATATGGTGGAAAAATATTCGGAAAAGGTATTTGACAGCTGTTTTGGGTCATGATACGGTGTATTATTGTGCTATAGTAATTTTATTTTGATTTTTTTCCTACTTATCTAGATTTTAATAATTGATAATATTCCAAAAATTTTGTTGTTTATTATATGAATAACCTGTCTGATAGTAGTATTGTTTTTTGCATTATTCAACATACTTTTATATTCTCGTTTTTGCGTAGCATATAAGCGAAGCCTGTAAGTTTCGGTCAGCACAGTTTTTCATCAGCCAAAAAAGATTCTTTAGCTCTTTACCCTTATTAATAATTTCTGGAGTATCTGGTCTCTTTATTGTATTTTCGCTGTTGTATCACTTTTCTAGTCTTAGTAGGATAATTTACTTCAATGCCCCAGTTTATTAACTCTATAATATCTCTATATACCTGCCTAGCATCCAACAGATCGTATATGTGCTCAAATTTTATGTTAAGTAAAAACGATTTCAACATATTTTTGCGGTAGAACTGCGGTATGTAATAATTTTATTGCTATTTGGCTGTGAAGTACTATAAACGGGCACAGTATATTTGAGAAATATTTGATAGCACGATGATCCCCCAGATTAGCCTTAACCACTTTTGTTTGTGAACTGTTTTAGTCAAAGTTACTTAAGATATAGTCTATTTTGCTTGATTTTTTCTACACAAAAGTCCATAAGAACTCTTTTTTCGATAGAGTTCTTTAGGAAGTTGATATTAATATTTCCGCATAAAATTATATTTTCCCACATATTACTACAATACAAGAACAATTCGGTGGCCTTGGCCAGGAACAACTGGATGTCACCATTCGGTGGCCTATAGATACAGATTATGCAGTACTTACTTACATCCCTGGTCTATGTCTATCCGTATAGCAGAGCACTCTATATGCAGTTCTCTTAAGAAACTACTGCACAGAACCGTTTTAACGCTATACCTTTTTTTGGCGAGAATAAGTGACCCACCGTGTACATGATCCCTTCGCACGAACGACGAAACTGTTTGATATTCAGGTATATTCATAACGGCAATGTTGTCATATTTATCCAATGCTCGGTGATACAGAAAATGTCTGGTTGTTCTCGGTCAAGAAACAATTCCAATTCTAGCAATTTATTTGTCATGCACTGAACAGTAACATGGCCTCCTTTATATTCAGTGTATTAGGTCGTGGTTGTTCACAATTTTTCTGGTCTGCTTCCGTGTCGTCGAAAAAATGTAAATCTCTTTACTGAAACCCCCTTGGGCCACATAGAGGGGTTACTTAGTTGTTGCAGTAAAGTAAAATCCGCACCAACCTTAAATGACAGACTACTAGCGATTTCATGCGTCGGTAATTTTTCTACGAGGAAATCTGGTCCCTGAAATTCATTTATAAGAAATTTCTTAATTTCGTCAGGCTGTGTTCCAATTTTTACTTTTCCCACATGTAGCCATGTACGTTTTGCTGCTAATGCAAAAGTATTTTGTGTGAAAATTGCTTCGCCATCGCCCCACACAACTTTCTTGGGTGGCACTGGATCGTTTCCCTGACCAGAGTTGCTACCCGGGGCTTTTTCCCTTCTGTCGTCCGTTCTACTTTGTATAGTTGAATAAGTTGAAGAGAAGGCAACGATGTTTTTTAATTGTTCATCTTTAAATATCGGTAAATCCTGTTTGTTTGCAAATTTTGGGGTATTTTTTAACAAACTAATAACCGCTTTTGGTTCACTACTGACCTTTCTAACTCTCGCACCTGTCTTTTAGAGGACTGGACTTGTATTTTTGTAATTTTCCACGCTGCCTATATAGTTTTATTATATCACCGCCTATATTGGTCGTTTAGGCGATATTCAAATTTATAAATTTTCGCAGATGTCCGTAAATTTCCTTAGATGTTTGTGCATATTCGTAGATTTTCGCGAAGTTTTGTGAATTTCTTTTGATTTTCATGGATTTCTGTGGATTTATGTCACAAAACTGTATTTCTGGTGACCACATTTTGGTCAGCTGTGGACTCCTCGAGACTAGAGGATTCAATTCTGGAATCTCCGTTAATTTTTAGGCCCAAAAATCAAGGGACTGTTCCCATAATGTTCCCGAAACTTTCGATATTACAGTTTCAAAAAAATGTAGTAACGAAGTTGCGCATTTTTGCAGTTGGAGGCAACCCTGGCCGTAATGCAAGCATGTTTTAAAATAAGGGAAACCCCATAGCTGTGTCAGTGATAACCCGTACTTGTATTAGACCGTGAGATAGCGATATGTTTTAGGTTGCGATTTTTTTTTTGTCTACCTTTTGGAGGACCGAAAACGGTAAGTTTGTCAACGAAAAAAATGTGAGATTTTAACCCCGACCCGGGTGTCAAATGAAAATAAAATTTTCATTATTTGTACAAAAACTGTGTGTTTTGGGCCTTTGGGCCCTTGCTAACCATTTGCCTTTTTTTATACAGTACTTTTCAATGACTTTCTTTTAATACACATGGCAGACAATATTAACAAACTTGCCTTTTTCAGTCCTCTAAAAGGCAGATAAATTTAAAAGTATTTAAACTGTTATTTTATTTTTACAATTCGAAAGAGAGTAATAGATGAGTTTTAAAACATACGTTTAAATTACAAAATAGAGGACTGGGTAAATTATTTTAGTTATATAATGTCTACATTAAGAAAATTGAGTAAATATGTATATGTCTCATAACAAAAAATCAAATAACATAAATTCTGTTTCATATTATTTTTGCCTGCAGCTGATGGAAGTTTAGTCTCAACAAATAGGTTGCTGATGCTTTTAGGATGGTTAGATATGATCCTTTACAAAACTGATTACGCTTAAAGATATGTGGGCTTTACTAAAAACAACGGGCTTTAATGCACCCAATTAGAAGCTACCGTACTATAAGCTCAGTTTATAAGTTTTAGTAAAAAAAAATCGAGAACTTGTGTTACCATAAATGGAAGCTGATAAACAGTTACTTAAGTAATGAACCTCGGAATCGATTCTATGATTACGAGCTACATATATATAGAAATTCTGCAATTCTGCAAAATTTGTCCCGGGAATGAATGCTCTAACTGAAATAAAAGGGCCATAGAAATGTTTTAAACCACATATATTTTTTAGAATACTCTGCGAGTCTTGTGTTTTCGAATATAAAGATACAAAACCATATTTGATGAATTTTTCTCTTACCGTAGTGTTTTTACAAAATAAATGTTACCTTTTTATTAAATTCCATTTCCCAAAAAAATTTACTTCCAAATAAGGCGGTAACATGATATGGAAAACAAAATTCATGCCATCTCTTCATAAATTAGAAACCTACTGACCGAATGCTGTTCAAAAACATAAAAATTATGATAAATTAATGAAGTGCATATCATAGTATTATAAATTAAGCTTTTTCTCACCGACATATTTTAACAAATGATTTAAATATTTTGAAATTGGCCTGCTCGTGGCCAATTTTACCATGTCGTTGTATGCTTGTGTCTGATAACGTAAATCACTTCGAAATCGGTCGGCTTGTAAACAGTCCGGCATGTTGTATATCTAATCGTGTGAAACAGTCTTTATTATAAAGACTGACATTACCAGTATATTAAAATATATATCATCTCCTATTAAATTGAGAATGAAAACACAAAATGTTAATCAAAAACCAAGAGGTTATGATAAGTCAATAAAATGTATAGCCCTTTTTTTTGAGTTGGGATTAAAAAAAAACTCCACATTATTCTTTACAATAATACTGAGTTACGTTCATAAATATCATTAAATTTTATATTATCTTGTTACTTCTAGACAACAAAAACTTCCATTTCCACGCAAGGGAAAGTAAAGTATATAAACAATATTTACAATATTAATAATATAATTACGAAAATGCTGTATTTTGATTACTAAAATCAACCCTTTTAGGATAATTGTTATTGTCTTAATTTATTAAACTACAATAATGATAAACGTCAGATAATACGGGTTAGACATATATGATATATTTGGGACTTGGAGGAACTTTACGTTGACCATTGAGGGAAAATTATTTACTATATTAGCTTACGTGTTACTCAATTGACGTAAAATTGTTACTTTTGCTCTATTTAAGGAAAGTAAATAAAGTTGTTATGCTGGTACGAAGGATTTTATTTGAAATTATCCCTTAGCTAATAATTATAATTTGTTAATTAAAGGAGTAGTCAACCCATATTTGTATTAAAAGCCCACGACTTTTCAGTGTTGACAAAAAATATATTGTTCCTTCTAGGGTTGTAGAGGCAATAAATGATTGTACGGTTTACCAAAACACTTATATTGAACAATAAGAACTACAAACATATTTACATCCAAGATTAAAAGTTGTTGGGCTAGCTTCTCACGAAACTTTGGGGTAGGCAATGACTCATCTGATGCTTAAGTCATCGATGAAATGGCGGTGGATCCATTGTATTGTTACGGAGATACAACTAAGAATGCGCTGCTGTGTGTTGTGACAATATATTTCATTCAAAAATTAAAATGCGGATTCACTTTAGCTAAGATCGGTTTACCCCGAAAATTAATATTTTATAGTAGCTTCCGCCCGCGACTTTGTCCGCATATTATAGGGGACAATAGTGTAGTTTTGATGTCATGATTATGAATACATGAAACATGAGTTATGTTAAATTAGGCTGGTTATATCTAGAGACCGGATTTAATATTGCCTGACGCAAAAATCGAGGTCGGACTCAGGTAACTGATAGAAAAGTTAACTGAAATGAAATTAATATTAGATTTTGTAAGGTTGTATTTATGAATTATTGCTCCTGAAAAATATTTCTTTTTTTTTTTAAATGAACCAACTTCACAAAAGAAAAAGCACTGAGAAATATGAAATAATATTGTTATGTATTTATTACTGCGGTTAATGGTCATTAATTTTATTAATTTTTATGATTTTTTTTCTTTTTAGTGCACCTCTCCACCTCTCTTCATCTTTTCTCCCCCTCGTTAAACTTGTAATGACCATGTTATATTATATTTTCTAACCTCAATAACCCCAAAAATGACATATTAGTTAAAATTTTTGAATTCCAACTCGCCTCTCCCCCCCCCCCCCACACCGTTAATTTTTATAAAATCCCATACACAAAATTAGCTTTTCTGACCTCAATAATCCCAAAAATATTACATTAGTTAACATTGTTGGAGAAATTACCAATCGCCCTTTTTTACCCCCACCCTCGTTAATTTTCTTAATATTTATTTGACAAGATTATATTTTTTGACCTTAATAACCCCGAAAATGAAATTTTTGGAAAAATTTACGTTCACGTTTCTGATGAAATTGCCAGTCGCTTCTTTTTAAACCCCTCCCGCCATGTTAATTTTCTTAACATCTATTACACAAAACAAAATTAGATTTTTTGACCTTAATAGCCCCGAGAATGGCATATTAGTTTACATTTTTATATTTATCCCTCCTCCCCGTCAATTTTTTTTACCATCTGTTAGACAAAATGAGAATTTCGGACCTCAATAATGCCAAAAATGATATACTTAACATTTTTGGAGAAATTCACAGTCGCGACTCCCCCCCCCCCCCCCCTAAATTTTTTTAACAGCTGTTAGACAAAATTAGATTTCCTTAGCTCAATAACCCCGAAAATGATATATTAGTTTACAGCTTGGAAAAATTTCCAGCCGCTTCTTTTTATTACCGCCCCCACCCGTTAATTTTCTTAACATTTATTACACAAAATTAGATTTTCTGACCTTAGTAACCCGGAAACTGGCATATTAGTTTACATTTTTGGAAGAAATTGCCAATCTCTCCCCTTTTAACCCCCTCCCGTTATTTTTTTACCACCTGTTAGACAAAATTAGATATTCGGACCTCAGTAATCCTATAGTCTTGTCAAAAATATTTTTAACATTTTCTGTGTACATTGTCTTTCCAACGGACTCCGTTCCTGGAATGTAATACTCAAATCCAATCTCTAGTTATATCCATAATTAAATTACAAACTTCGAACCCCCATTTCACCCCCTTAGGGGTTGATGTCTAAAAAGTTATAAAATATGTGTTTAATTTTTAGACTACTTTTAAGTAGTTTCAAGGTAATAGAACCGTATAACAATTTTAGTCCATTACAAATTTTGAACCCCCGTTTTACCCAATGGCGGTTCCTGGAATTTCAGATTGTCGAATCCCAGTTCCTATGCATGGGACCCACACCAAATTATAAAATGTTACTGTTGGGTACTCTACAATCATTTTCGTGAAAAAATATTTAATTTTGAAATTTGCGAAAAAAAAGTTAATTTTTAGGGCCGCTTCGCCTGAGATCTGAGAAAGCTCAGAAGAAAATTTTACTCACCATATTTTTTCATAAAGTATATCAAATTTTACCGACAAATTTCAAATTTGGTGAAAATATTCTAATTTTCCTTAAAGATATGACATTTTAAATTATTTCTTAGACAAAATATTTTAGGGTAAAAATTTTAAAAACTAATTAATTTCAAGATATTAGAGGTAATTCAATGAAGTTTGAATTCTATCGATAAAATCTGATAGAATTTATGAAAAAAACTTGTACCAAACTTGAAGTAAAATTTTCTTCAGAACTTTCTCAGATACAACGGTGTTTAAGCCTGGAACTTGCCGGTTCTCATACAATCTTGCTTCCCTCTTATTTTTGTTGCGTTTGAAATATGTTGTAAATATAGCAACCTTTTATTGCTGACTGTAGCCCATAATAAATATAACTAATGCAGGGATTACACATGCAATGATTTCTTGGCGCCAGTGAGATCTGGCGCACCAGCAAGCCTAAAATGCATATGAAAACAGTAGTAACTTACTGGCGTGCAAGCTCATTCATGCATGCATGTATTAAAAAGTTGGTAGCGTTCCAACTTTTATGCGCCAGCTAATGTTTGAAACGCGAGTAAAATATTTGCAAATGTAAACCTAAACACTGAGACTGGCGTGCCAAAAACCTCTATTTGTGAACATCTAGTGTAAACCTTCACCAGCGTCCAAATAGAAGTGGCATAGCCACTGGCGCAATCAAATGCATGGATGTGTACACTCACCATAATAATCAACTGTCTTTCTTTGAATGACTGAAGCACCTGGTTAGAGCACCTGTCACTTAACTACAGATTGTCGATGTTTCCATAGTAACCCTAGTTAGTAGCATTAACTCATATATGAGGGGTACAGAGGGTAGCTTGAATTCTGTTTTATTTTATAAAATTAAAGGAAAACAGTCGAATGTCGGTGTATGTACCTACATAAAATACAACTCTTAACGAGTAGAATTTAAAAAGCAAAAAAATAATAGAGCGAGCCTTCTGAAAAAACTTTAAGTTTGTTCAAAACTCAAAATTTGATATTAAATTGTTTTTTCAGTTACTTTTCCTGATGACTCTTGTACAAATCTACAATTTCTCTAATTTAAAAATGCTTCTATCTCAAATAAAATGTTATCCATTGGTCCAGATTAAACAATAACAGTGTAATTGGGGTTGAAGTCCACATGTGCTGTTCCAGATAACAAAAATGTTTCCTAGAACTTTCTTTCGGCTCTAATATTGTAATATTGTACTTGCCGAACTAAAATGATTAACGTCAATAGCAACACTACCGTGCAGCATAAAATACAATAATATTTTATATCGCAATATTTCATTAATGTGTCTTCAAGAAACCATAAATAATATAAATGAAACGCATTTATTTCTATGTCAGCCAAGATTTTGGACAGCTTTTGTTGTTGACACAGAAGAGTCCAAAAGAACGGAGCGTATAAAAGAAAATAAGGCCTCATCTTAATTAAATCATTATGTTTTCCTTTTAAAGCATGGTATTTTACAGTCAGAAGTATAACTTAGCCTAAATTATTTTATATTTTATGGGTCAATGAAATAATTTAAATATTATGAAAATTCTAGTCTAAGTGGTGGCCGTTAGAGTTCTTACGTCCTCGAGTACCAGCATAAACGTATGTTCAGAATAAGGAATAAATATATAAAATTAGGAGGGGGCATTGATATCATGTTATCCAGGAAATTTTCTAGTAGACAAAATTGAATATGATTACTATGGTTACAACTACGATGTTTTATAAATAAGTTGTTAAAGTTTGACATCCACACCATGTTGAACAGCGACAAAACTGTGACATTTTTAAAACGGCATGTCTGAGAAAACTGTATATTTTGAAGAAATAGAGTTTCGGTCAGTTATTAAGTATTTATTTTTGAAAGAGTTCTCAGTAGGGAACGGAATTTGGTTTTTCCGTAAGCAAAGAGAGTTAAATAAATAACTGGACGTCCAACGTAGTGGGAAAATTAGTTTTTACTGTCAAATTGTAGAAAAAACTCTTTTGCGATTATTTGCATTTTTTTTATTTAATTAATCTTCATTTTATAAGCTTTTAACTCTACTCTATAAGCCTCTTAACTATCTATAAAAATACTCGCCTTGCTTGAACACTTTATTGGATTATTAAGTTTAAGGTATTTCAAAATACTTCAAGGGTTGTGTTTAAGAAATGTTAATTAAAAACATAAAGAGACCCTTGTAATATAACCAAGGAAGTATCTTCCTAATTAAATAGACCGTGCTAAATTAATCATTAATTTAAGGGTATAGCTGAACTTTATGATTTTAACACAGTACTATTTCGGAAGCTCAAATATTGCAGTTTTGGGTATACATTTACTTTATGTTTACCGCACTTGCGAGATGACAAAAATTCTAAGTTCCTCATCTTGGGCAAATATGCTTATTAACTGACCTGACCAAATTTATTACGTAATGCTTATACAGTATGTCCACAGATGGGGTAGACAAGAGAACAAATGGACCAAAAAGTGAAAGATACAAAAAATCTCATTCTTTATAAAAGCTTTGCTTGCTTTAAAAATAAGATCCACGATGCGTAAAATTTGTTTTTTGTACAAGGAATGCAAAAATTACAAAAACGTAAAATTTGGTTAATAGTAAAGTTAACTTTTTTTTTAAATTTTAATGCAAATCGTTAAATAAGAAGTTGCTTTAAATTTTAAAAGAATTCTTACTCCAGATTTTCAAGTAAAAATTTAAAAGTTCTAAATACGCTTTTAAGTCACATTGTCACCTTTTTTATTTGATCACAACTTTGACAACTATGACGTATTTGTTAAAATAATAAAGATTAAAGATAAAAAGATGTTGTTTTTAGAGCAAAAAATATTTATTATCCATAATTACAGAAATAGCCACAATCGTTTTCGCTACGTTATTGAGAAGTTTTGATGCTTCTACAGTATTAATTTCGCAATCTGTTGATGAAAATCCTATTATGTCTTTTAGAAAACGAGCACGAAATTTACAACTGCGTAAAAAAGCCATATTCAAAATGCATTTTAAGGAAAATAAAATTCGTCTTTTTAAACCAATTTTGCTGGAGTCATTTTTGTCAGACAAGTTAGACAGGATTTCCCAACCAGTGGGGCGCGCCTCCCTATGGGGGCGTAGAGAGATGGCGAGGGGGGCGCGGAATGTTTTGCATTTTCGAAAATAAGTCAATTTAACGTATAGATTAATATAATAACACATTCATTGATACAGTCGGTCTCTGTTCCACAACGCGAAGTCGCCGGTCGTCGCTATACTTTACAAGTTTCGACAAGTACCTAATAATCATAATTCAACATGCGGGGCGCTCGTCCCGCGATTCCCGCTCGCTCTCGCCTAATTATTTACGTAACATCCATCAGTCAGTCATGCTAATGTTAATCCAAAAGTTGCCTCTCTTGCTTTGCGAACACTTGTTCCGTTTTCCTCGACATATTTGTGTGAGACAAGTTTTTCAGCTCTGGTTTTAATCAAAACTAAGCAGCGAAGTCTTCTTGCCGTCGATACCGACCTGACAATAGCTCTGGCAAAAACTGAACCTAGAATCGACCAGCTGGTACAGAACATGCAAGCTCAAGTATCTCACTAGTAACACTAATACTAATAAAATAAATCATTTGTTTGACAATACTATATAGTAATAAAAAAAGTTTATTCTTCGTTTCGTTAAATTAGATTAAAGTTTACTTTGTATAAATTAAAAGTTATAATTGACAAGCAAATGTTGTTATAATATGGTGCGTTTGGTTTTTGTCACGAAAAAAATTAAAGGGGGGCATGAAAATATTATTTATAATCCTGGGGGGCTCGACGCAAAAAAGGTTGGGAAACCCTGAGTTAGAAGAACTGCCTTTTCAATATGGCCGATGTATTTTCAGCACGATAGGTGTCCTGCACATTATGTTGCAGAAGGGATTGGCTGAATCGCTGATTTGGAAATCGGTGGATTGGCCGAAGTGGTCTAATTTTGTGGCCCCCTAGGAGTTCCGATTTGATAATTTGTCATATGTTTCCCAACGGGAGCATTAAGCAACTACCATATGAAAGACCAATAGAAAATGACGAAGAAGTTTTAAAGCAGAGAATTTTAATAGCGACAGAATCGATTTCACTGGAAGAACTATAAAGAAGCTTTAGCCATTTTTGACGTCAGTTAAAAAAATGCATAGAATATGGAGGGGAATTAAAAAAAATATGATATGCCCCTAATTATTCTAAAGTTTATGAAAATATGAAATATTTCTTGAATATTACAATTAGGTATTATTTAATATTCAATTAGTAATTTTCTTTCCCCTGTATGAGTCTGTAATTTTGGATTATAAATATCCTTTGCTCTAAAGACAACATCTTTATAATTTTGACAAATACGTCACGTGTGATAAAAAGAATGTGAGGCGTTTTTAAGTTTGGTTATAGGTACAGATTTTTTTAATTAAAATTTCAGAAACGGCTAATTTAAATGTCAAAAAATTATATATTTTTGAAATCAGGAAAAAAGATCCTATTTAGTGACAAATAATAGACAGGATGTTACATTTAAAAAAATGTAAGTCGAGTTAATTTCTCTACCTATCTTTAAGATATTTTAAAATTTGATATTCCCAAAAGAACAATTCTTCAACTTTTGTACTTAAAGCTTTCTTCTGTTTCCTTTAGTTAAGGCTATAGGTGGGTGTCAAAATATATTGAAAAATTCTGTACAAAAGACAAATTTTTGGCATTGTGGATTAGGCTGGGTCGAAAAAAGTGAATTTTCGAGTATCGAATTCTATTCTAATAGTGCGGTAAAGTTGCTTATTGGCATGCCAATAAAGGGGAAAATATTTTTATAATTCCTATTTTTAATCTTCAGTTTACGCAAAGGGCCTAAAGTTTGAAAAAAATGACCTAAGCAAACCTTTACGCTCAAATTTTACAGATTAAGTTTTTCGACTTCTAAAATCGTCAACGTTCTTCATTTTAGTTACCTGATAATAGGAAAATATTTTCAAAAATAGCGCTCTAGATTTTGAGTTCGCGCATAAGGCATAAAGTTTGTGAATTTTGGTGAAAAATTGTTGTTTTCACAGTTTTACAAACAGACGCACTGTTGTATTAAAGAGATATATATATATATATATATATATATATATATATATATATATATATATATATATATATATATATCGTCGTCGTAGTTGTGAAGGGTCCTAACCCACACAAATTCAAAAATTGGGTTAGGGCCATTTTTGACACAACCATAGATTATTTTGTCAATTGTGAAAGGTTCCATCAAGCACATTAGTAAGAACACAGGTTTTTGCTAAACTTGCTATTGGTTCTATCCCACAACTCGATAAAGTGAATAGTTCTATGTCAAATAGAACCATTCACTATCAACTACTTAACGTGATCTGTTCAGTGAAACGACGAACTGTAAAAAGTACTATCCCACAATCCTGAAATTTGACCGATATTCTTTTGTTCAAGTTAAATTGAAGGTGTTCTTCTGATTCTGCTAGATTAGCCATATCATCGGCGATCATCATTCTGTAATTTTAGTTTCTTCCATCTTCCAGTATCCCAATTTTAGTTTTTTCATCTTTTTCTTTGCTTCCTTTACTGCATCATCAATCACGGCTTAATCTGGCAACGGACTCAATACACACCACTGTCTGACATCTATTTCTGTTTTGAATTCCACAGATACTTCGTTGTTTGTTCTTACATAGGTCTTATCCTCTTTGTACATTGCTTTTACTACCTCAGTTGTTTCCATGTCTACCCCTCTTTTTTCCAAAGTTTTCCAAATATCTTCCCTTTTTATCCTATCAAACGCTTTTTCTAGGTCTATGAAACATGTGCATTTCTTTGTTTTTGCTCAGTATTTTTTCACTAACCTGTCAGATTGTAAATATTAGGTCTTGTGTGCTTCTTCGCGCTCTAAAACCACATTGTTTGTCCTCTATTGTGTTTTCTATTATAGTTTTGATTCTTTTCTCCACAACTCTTGATTGGGTTTGATTGGGTATTTCCTGGTATACTTAATAAGGTAATTCCTCTATAGTTCTTGCATTTTCTTTTATCCCCGCTATTATATAAGGACAATACAATTCCTGTTTTCCAGTAGCTCGGTATATCTTTATTCGTTATTGCTGTATTTAAAATATCTTGTAGCTTCAAAATTCCCTCTTTTCCCAGAAATTTTACCATTTCTGGGGTAATATCACTTCCTGGCGCTTTCCCTAACTTTATTTTATCTAGGGCTTCTAATATTTCTTCTTCTGTAATCTGTTTTATGTCTTGCCTGTTAGTGTGTTTTCTGTGTTCGTTTTTTATTTCTGTTTCTATATAATTCTTCAAAGTGTTGTTTCCATCTTTTCATTATTTTGTCTTCTTCCGTTATGGCCTTTCCATCGTTGTCCTTTATATTCACCATTGTATATTCTTTTCCCCTTCTTAGTGGTTTTAATGTTCCATAGTTTCTTCAACACGAATTAAACAAAATACATATGAAAATAAACATAAATAATACCAAGAATATGGTAATATCGAAAGAAAATAAAGCACATAATATCAAGTTACATACACAAAAGATGGAACAAGTCGATGACTATAAGTATTTAGGATATTTAGGTATTATTGAGAACAATGGGAAATTAAACAAGGAAATAAATGAAAGAATGAAAAAAGCAGGAAAAATATTCAACACAATGAAAACAACATCCTTAGAAAAAAGAGAAATTGAAAAGAACACAAAAACTGAAGTAGTAAAGAAAATAGTCAGACAAGAATATTAGCGAACCATGGACGATAACAGAGAAAAACAGATCAAGGATAAATGCAATGGAAATGAGATTTTTGAGAAGAGAAGGCAAGACACGAAGTGACAGAATACGCAACGAAAGGTTCAGACAGCCACTAAGAATCGAGTCTATCATCGCCAAATTAGCGGAAGGCTAACTAAGATAGTTCGGACGTATATGCCGCAGGGCTGATGAATGACTCACAAGAAGAGTGTGTGGAAAATACTAGAAAAAACTGTAAGTGGAAGACCTAGGAAAACATGGGATGAGGTGATTAAAGAGGAACCTAAAAAAAGAGAAATAAAATCGAAAGGAATAATAGAAGAGACGAAAAGACGAAAAACCGAGACTGTAGTAACTAATAAAGAAACAAACCAGAAAGAAGAAGAAAATTAATAATGCAAATGTGGTTTTATAGTTAAATAAATTTCGTTAATAAACACACAAAGTTTTTTACCTATAATACCCAAAGACAGTTATGTGTTAGAACTGCTAAAATATTAGATTATTTTTTCACATCTGGAAATTGTGAAAGGTCCTAACCAACAAAGTTCTAAAATTAAAAAAAAAATCTTAAATATAAATGCACATATGTATTTTATGTTATTTTACTAACTTCATCTCCAAATTGTGGCCAAATATAATTTTTGGATAAAATAAAATGAGCAAAAAACATACTATTTAATAAACTAATAAATTTAAATCTTTAATTTCTTCATACTATTAGTTTGTGGGATAAGACCGTTCACTTCTACGACGACGACGATATATATATATATATATATATATATATATATATATATATATATATATATATATATATATATATATATATATATATATATATATATATATACATATATATATATATATATATATATATATATATATATATATATACATATATATATATATATATATATATATATATATATATATATATATATATATATATATATATATATGTATATATATATATATATATATATATATATATATATAAATATATATATATATATATATATATATATATATATATTGCCATTTTTATTGACAAAGTTGTTCCTATGACTGATTTTATATATTCAAATTTGATCCGAAATCATCAGCTTGCAGTTTTTCGCCCATTTCGCTAAATTATTTTTGCTGAACTGACCCAGAACTTACCACGTGGAGGTGGCTGCAATTCGAGTTCCTCCTACGCCCTTCCCAACCATCCAACCATTCAGGACGTAGTAAATTATGTTAATTCACCACTACCGGTCAAGGGCGTTATCTTGAAATCGGATTTTTGGTCGAATTTTGGCATCGAGGATCTAGAGTGCAAAGTTGCTCTAACATAGCCATCTCTGTTTTCTTGTCCGCACACCTTTCCAGCGGACCCTGTCACAAGTTTTACGTACCTTCCAACTGCTTGGGTGTGCCAAGGAAAGTTAAAAACTTCAAACTCAGGCAGAGTTTTATTTTTCAGAAATGAAGTGTTCTTTGTTGTCAAGCTCTCAATCATTGGAGGGGGTGACAGCTTACATTTCGTCCACAATAAAAAACTGATCTTAGTAAAGACTAACAGTACATTCTGGACATTGTCAAGATAATACATACAGGAAACTGTGCTCCAGATCTGGCTGTAAAAGATCCTGGACCTCTCAGTTATTCCCGATGGTTGACTTGTGCAAACCGAGTCTTACGATTGTCCATTTCCCAAAAAAGTCCTACGAACGAACTGAAGATACTTTCCAGTTACATTGTGAAGACGTATGCTCCTGTCTGGTTCGACGTTAAGAGATATCACTCAGTAAAATACGGTCCTAAGCATATCTTCAAGGTTATGCAAACAACGAGACATTTGAATGGTGCTGGCTTCTACTTGATGGAAATTCATTACAAAATTTATTTGAAATAAAAGACTAACTATGTCTGATTTCCACCAGTTTGTATAAATATTTAGTTGGTTTACATTGTCATTCAGTTGTAACTCCTCGATAAAGCTACACTGTAGCGAAACGCGTCGGAGAATGAGAAAATAAATGTGGAAATCAGACATAGTTGGTCTTTTATTTCAAATAAATCAAATAAAAAACGAGACATTTACCGGACAACATTAAAAAAATCATCGATCCTGTAATTCAGAGAAACGCGGTCTTCTGTCATCCAGAGAACATGTTGTTGGCTATGATAATAGATGAGAAACAGCACATTACGCAGTTAGGTTACAAGAGGATACTGAAAGCTAGACATCAACAGCCGAAGAGTAAATCTATTGGAACTTGTATGCCTGCGTCAATAAATTATGTAATGTAAACAGAGAATATATATTTCATACCTGCAAAATAAAACTCTGCCTGAGTTTGAAGTTTTTAAATTTCCCTGCTACACCCAAGCAGTTGAAATATCCGTTAAACTTGTGACAAAGTCTGCTGGAAAAGTGTGTGGACAAGATAACAGAGATGGCAATATTAGGGCAACTTGCACTCAAGATTTTCGATGCCAGAATTCGACCAAAAATCCTATTCCAAGATAGCGCCCTTCATAGTGGTGAACCAACATAATTTACCATGTCCTGAACGGTTGGAAGGTGGGAAAGGGCGTGTGTGGAACTCAAATTGCAGCCACCTCCAAGTGGTGATGCTGGGTCAGTTCAGCAAAAATAATTTTGCTGAAGTTGAGGAGCTGCAAGCTAATGTTTTCGGATCAAAGTTGAATATATAAAATCAGTCATAGGAACAAATTTGTCAATAAAAATGGCTTTGTATATATTGTTAATACAACAGTGCGTATGTTTCTAAAACTGTGAAAACATCAATGTTTCACCAAAATTCTCAAATTTTATGCCTTATGCGCGAACTAAAAATCTCGCGCGCGATTTTCAAAAATACTTTTCCTGTTATCAAGTAACTAAAATGAAAAATGTTGATGCTATTAGAACTCGAAAAACAATCTGTAAAATTTTAGCATTTTTTTCAAATAATAAATTTGCGCAAACTGAAAATGAAACAGAATTTTTTCAATATTGTTTCCTTTATTGGCATGCGAATAGGCAACTTTTCCTCACTATTAGAATTTGATACTCGAAAATTCAATTTTTTTGACCCACCCTTTAGTGGATCTTATTTTTATAGCAAGCAAAATCTTTTATAAAGAATGACCTTTTTTCATATCTTTCACTTTCTGGTTTATTTGCCCTCTTATCTACCCCATCCGTGGACATACTGTATATGCGACACCAACTATTTTTACTTTTCTATTTGAAATATTCAAAAAAAGCGCCTTTGATAATATTGTTCGTCTTTGAGGGTAAACCTTGCTTTACAAAACACAATAAGTTGTCCTTTTTAAACTCGTTTTTTTACATCACAAGTGACAAATTCAAATGAAAGTTTTTTAAAGAAGTAAAGAGTCAGTTTTTCAGCGAACTTTAGTAAATTTTGCGTCTAACGTCTTTGTAAAAGCAAAGCAACATACTTTATTTCGAAGAATATTACACAGCTTACGAATAATAGGTACGTAAAATAAATTTCACTTCAAAATACTCGTGATTTAGGCAGCACTTGGAAGTTTAGCACACACTTTAATTTTTTTGTGCTCAGAAGCACCGGAATTAAATTCATTAATCATTATTTTGAGTTTAAGTGAAGTGAGCCACACGTTGTTGCTGTTATGTGACTCAATTGCGATATTTTAATTAGTTAAAAAGAGCTAAGAGCCAGTTTTACTTGTTAATGACATAACCAAAGACACAGTTTTGCTATAGAAACCCGAGCAAAATAATCATTTTTCTTTTAAACCGAGCGCGTTCCGGAATTCCTTGTTAAGTTTTGCATTATCATATACAGGGTGAGTTTTTTAAAGTTCTGCAAGGCGATATCTCGATAATGGTTTAAAATATTTTCATAAAATTTTGGTTAGTTAATAGGGAGATGGGGGACATAATTAAATACATTTTTGGCATTTACCCCCTCTCTCTATTTTGAGGGTTAAGGGGTAACTTTGGAATTTTAAATGGGCTAAAAAATCTATTTGATGATTTATTAGGTTATAAAATAAAAAAAACATATTTACAGTTTAATTTCAACCTATTTATCGTCTGTCATGCTTGAGAAGTTGTTAGAATGTTCCCCTATAACGTTCAGACACTTTTTCACTCTTTTTCTAAATTAATTTCGTGCTATAACATTTAAGGCAGCAACATTTAAGCAGGCAAAGTTGTAGATGCAGCCGCCATCAATTTGTCCTTTATAAAACCCCACAAGAAAAAATCAAGGGGGCTCAAATCCGGGAAACTGAGAAATAATCGTTAAAACGTCAAAATTCTCAACAGACAAGTAAAAATAACGCATTTCCATGGAAACGAATAATAATTCTAAAATAGGTGGACTTGAATTATAGGTAAAATTTATTTATTTTTGAAATTGTATCAAAATTTAGTTAACCATAACTCCGTAAGCAAAAGAGCAAATTAAAAAAACAATGTTATACACTACACATACTTAGTTTTTTACATAGATTCGAATTTTATAAACAAAAATACATCATCTATTTAAAATTCCAAAGTTACCCCAACCCTCACAATAGAGAGAGGGGTAAATGTCAAAAATTTGTATATTATTATTCTCAAACATTACCTTAAAAAGAGAAAAACAATAATTTTTTAGTACTATGCGCGCTTCCTTGACCAACTACACCAAAACATTCGCGAGAAACGTTCCGGCTTTGACAAGAAAAAATTCTCTTCCACATGCTATTTTTTTATCATCTGACAGCCCAGACCGAAGTCTAAGTACTATGTACCGTGGGTGTACTGGAGAAATCCGAGTCACACATCCAGAGCTGGAAATATCAGTTGCGATTTCACCTAACCTTTAAGAGAATGTGTGGGGTGGTACTACCGCGGTCGAGGGAAAATTTCTCTACCACCTTCCAACCAGGCGAAACTTTAAAGTTGTATATTTCTGTTGCTACTTATGGGACCCATGCCAAGTTCAGGTTTCTTAATGATGAGCCTATTAGGAATGTTTTGGAAAAGAAAAAAAATGTTGTGCGACAGATCTTCATTACCTAACAAAAAATCCCATGTAACAAATTGAACATAAATATTTGAAAATAAACAAATTAGTAAGTATTACATGCTGATGTCAAGTTTAATCTTTAAATTCGTTTTTCTCTTAAACGATGTAGATTAGCATCATTATGTCATATTTAAAACAAATTGAATATCCTTTCAAATAACAATTTCTTTTAAAATCAATTGGCATAAAAAGTACCAGGAAAAACAAAAGTATGTAAATAAGGTGTTTTCAGGGCCTCGTATGCTCTACACAAAATATAACTATATATTTCTATATTCTCACTTGGCTACCGCAAAAACTCCCGTATGTCAGTTGAAAAAATTAAACAAGCTTAGATTATCTAAAGACAGATGCCATTATTTTTCTTCTGTCTTGTCGCCACCAATACCTCAAAGTCAGTGCGAGAAGTGGAGTGTATTAAACGGATATTTAAAAAGCACCATTGCCAAAACAGGCAAAATTTCAAGGTTTGCATTTAACTAGGTACTAGGTGTCATCATAAAAATCCGCTATTTCTAACATTAACATTTGGCAACCTCGCATGACGATTCTACACATAAACTAAATATTTATTGTGGATATTTTTACCCATTTATTTTGGTCTTTATTAACAAAAAAATACTTTCTACCACAAATTTTCATAGAAAATTCGAAACTTACAGAACGTGATACTATTGATTGTGACATCACATGTCATGTAAATAAAAGAATTTTTCCGTGACGGAAAAACGTTTGACATTTTATCTCTGTTGACAGGTAACAAAATGTCACTTTTTATGAAATTACTTTTTTAAGGGTACAAAAATTTTTTAGGTAGATAAATAAAAAAAAATTTAATTTAGGTTTTATTATTATACCAGTTTGCTATGGGGAATTCCCACTGGGCTTTATTTCTATTAGGTAAATAAGTTTAATAAGGGTGAGTTATTTAATTATAATTCATCATTTAGTAATATGTCGGAATTTTTCAACCGATTTATCTCAAGACTTTCAAGCAAATTCAATTACATGTAGTATTTTAAAATTGTTATCAAAAGTATGTCGATTCTGTAAAAGATGGTTTGAATATGTAGAATTATTTTTATTATTAATTCTACATGTAGAAAATAAAGGTAAAAAATTGAATTTGCTTGAAAGCCTGGAGATAAATCGGTTGAAAAATTCCGACATATTACTCAATGATTAATTACAATGAAATAGCTCACCCTTATTAAACTTATTTACCTAATAAAAATAAAGCCCAGAGGGAATTCCCCATAGCAAACTGGTATAATAATAAAACCTAAATTAAAATTTTTTTATATACGTATCTACCTAAAAAATTTTGGTACCTATGTTATGACACCTTTGTGAACTTTTAGTTTAAAATTTAGTCGGTAACAAACATCCGATGAAGATATAGTGTTAGCGAAACGTGTCATGTTATAAAATATTTAATAAAAGTGGAAATTTGACTAAAATTGTCAATTATTATGTGTATAATGGATTTCCATCAAGTAATGGCCGACGCCATTCAAATATAATTTACATTTGACATTCAAAACAAGCTTAAAATAAAAATTATTACAAGTGAAGGATATATAATGTGTTTTAAACACAAGTCAGAAATATATTCCAATACCCGGTTCAACACGCGACATATTATGTGACGTCACCGTTTAACAAAAAAATAAAGACTTAGATTCATTAAAAAGGTTTAAGAGTTAGTACTGGTTTAAACTAAGATCTTCCAGTTAATCAGCTAGGGTTAGTCCTGTAATTTTTAATAATTCATTAAAAACTTATGATTTATTCAAATATTTTAGTGATTTGATGGGTTTAAAAAATGATTTTTAACTTAGAACGTACCTATTGCTAAAATGAATTTAGTTTTATTATTGTGGAAAGTACATGTCATTCTAAAATTGCCCTTTTCTTTATAAATTTGCAAAAAAAACTGGGCTTTGTCAATCCTACACTTGTCAGATTAAAACTTTTGGTTGTCAAATTAAACCGATCTAGCACTGGAGAATCTAGCCAAAAATGTTTTTAACCGCTCTGAACCGTATTAGTACTAAAAATGGCTGAAGTCAAAAATAATTTATCAACCAAGACTATAAAATTTAACTTATAAAATTGACCCCTTCAATCATTCACCCCAATTCCTAAAAACCCTGTATAGTCATCATAACAAGTCCTTTCCGTTCAATTATTACGCAACAAAAAGAGTGTTTAACTCGAAACCTTTGCATCGGAAACTCGATTCAAATTATAATAGTCTATATACATTTCATTTTCGTTTTTCTTTTAATCATTAAGAATAAAAAAATGTTGTAAAAACAATAGCAACCATTAGTCATTCAATAAAGCGGAAATAAATCTCAATTTAATCGCTTATAAACCCAAGAGTTTTTCAATGGATAAATAAAAAATAATCAGTTTATTATTTTCATATCTCCCATATTAGAGATCCCTTATTACCAATGCGATTTTTGTAGAATTTGGGTGGAATGTACTTATCCATCAGGAGATTGTGGCACGGTAGAATATTTTTAATTCCACCAGTGGCGTTCGACGTTATGAAGAAAAATGGAACTAATTTTACAAAAAAAGATATTAGGCATAATTTTAACTTCTTGGACCTATCCATTTCAGAGGAAAATATGTATTGTGTATTAAGTTAGTTATGAACAACGTTCGCTTTATGTAGGTACTGGTGCTCCGTCCAATTGCAGAATTAAATGGTGCATTGTTTGAAGAGGCATGTTATCCAAAATATCAGTGAAATCCCCTATAAGAAAGTTTAAAAATGTTTCGGCGTATAATGTATCAAAAAGAAAGGACCTATAATCTGCTCCTTGAAAATCTCTCACGAAACATGTGCTTTTTCGGGCCGTTAACTTATTCTACAGCTTATCATCGAATGGGGATTTTCACCTGCCCAGTATCGGCAATGTTGACTACAGACTACACTATTTGTAGTGAATGTACTACCTTTATATCTTGAGAAAATCTCTGCCACTGAGAAAATATCCTTGCGCCCAGTAACAATAATCCAGTCTTCTCAACTTATCGCATTCGAACAAAGTATGTAGATACTTTGGTTTGAACGCTTTTATTCTGTTTGTTTTTAGGTATCTCCATACTTCAGTTTTGTAAATGTTTAAAAGGCATGCCACATTTCTGATACTGGCATGAGGAATGAGGATCTTGTCTAAACGCTACAATTTGTCATCGGTATACGTGACATTACGGTTTATAGCGTATTTTCTTGGCCTATGCTTTTGAACGTTTCCGGTAGAATTGAACAAATTATGATTAAATGCCACTGTTTTAACGTGGATATTTGGTCGCTCTTGATGCCGTAAATTAAAATTTCTTGTAGCCTCCGCGAATGATGTATTTTCACCTTCTATAGGAATTATCTCCACTTTTTCACGGACTGTTAAACGTGCCATTATTAAAAAACAAACTTTACTTACGTAAATTTGTGCAAACACCGAAATAGTGTGAAATGTCACTCGAACTTCAAAGTAATTTTGAATTAATTGTTATTAGGCGTTTGTTTGTCATGGCCAACTTTTCTTATAACGTGAACACCCTGTATACTATACTTTTGAAATTCGGTATTAAGGTGATTTTCGTAACGCCGAATAAGATTATGATATTATTTTACAGTTAAAATTATGCCTGATATTTTTTTTTTTTGGAAAATTATGTTCATTTTACTTCATAACGACGAACGCCACTGGTGGAATTTGAAATATTCTATCATGCCACAATCTCCTAATGGGTTTGAAGTACCTTTTACCCAAATTGTACAAAAATCGCATTTTTAATAAGGGAGCTATAATATGGGAGTCATGAAAAGTGAAACATACCGTATATATTATATAATTCAAGAGCTTTTTCCTATTTTTAAACATGTTTAAAGTCGTATGCTATTAGATTTTACTATTTCATCTTAATGCCCGTCTTCCAACACTTCCACACGTGTTTCAGTTTTGTCTCAAAAACTTTAATAAATAATTAAACCTTTTTTTATCAGCCCACGAAAATCGAAGTCTAAGTACTGCTATTAGCGCGTTCGGCAATGCAATCTTTTCCATCGTTTTGCTCGGAATTTTTGACGGTCACATGACCTATTATTGTAAACAGTACGACCGATCACGTGTCTGTCAATAATTCCGAGCAAAACGATGGAAAAGATTGCATTGCCGAACGCGCTATTTGTATCGTGGGTGTACAGGGGAAATCCGACTCACATATCCAGAGCTGGAAACATCCATAGGGATTTTACTAGCCTCTTAAGAGGATATGTGGGGTGGTATCACCTCGATCGAGGAATAATTCCTCTACCCCTTTCCAACAATTAACAGTCCCAAAATATCCATGGTCGAAGCGGGATTCGAACCCGCGACCTCTCGGTTGCAAAGCTGGCGCCGTACCAACTCGGCCACCGGAGACCCCGGATTGGTAGGATTATGAAAACTGCAATCAAAATTTGGAGTTTCTATAAAACAAAGTGACGCTAATAGGCCTCGTCAGTCAGTACAGTTTCCTATTATCATAGAGGTACACCTATGAAAAGTCAATATGTACTTGTATGTTCAGCTACTTTACATGTAATAAACTCACGACCTGCACAAACAACTTAATCAATAATAATTAAACTAATTCAACACTTGAAATATGACATCACACTATACCACATTATACCACTGCCAAAGGTGACTCTAAACGTCAGTTAAATGTAGGTACTACTTGAATAAAAGTGTTGTACAACGTGTTAAGCCTTTAAAACTATGAATAAACTGAATAGACAATATATTAAGCTTGTCTAAGCTCATTTCGTAACTCGAAAGGCACGTTTAATTAAAATTTTAGGTTTTTATGGTCTTTTTATGCCAGGCTTATTAGGGGAAAATTAAGTCGGATTAAAATTTGGAGATTTGCAAAGCTGTTTAAGGGAAGAGAATAGGATATTTAGCAGCAAATTTTAATTAAAACAGTTCGTGCCTTTAATACTGAAGTAAATTTTTATATATTTAAAAAACTGGATAAATAACAAAGTAAATTCCGTTAAAAAGTATCCGAAAGCTGCACAACGGAATAAAAATTAAAATAAAATTACCTACCTCCAGATCTTGTTTGTTGATGAAATATTGTTTGCCGTATATGCCGGCAACAGTGTTGTTCAAAGTAGAACTTTTCCTGCTGTTCTGTCGTACTTGTCGACAGCCGGTATAGGATTTTAAAGGGAAAAAAATACTTTTTATTTTTGGGGTATTATGTTTGACATAATTATTTACATATGCCTCAGCAGCTTTTACAAAAGGATTCCATAACGTTTCATGCCTGCTGACGATTAGCTAATAAGTTCACGTTCGTTTTTGTTTATTTTTGGTTATTCGTGCATGCATATAGAGAAGCATTATTGACAGGTCGGTCGTTAAGGACAAGGCTTTTTTATTATTGAAGAGTCCAAATTTCTAACCTGACTTAAATTGAAAAAAAAACTACATACTACATACTTAACTTGGTTTGTTAAAAAACCAAAAGCAAGTATGCTTTCTAACAAATATGATTTGTTAAACAAAAACACTCAGATTTAAATTTTAGCATTGGTTTAAATTAGGAACTTCTAGTTGATCATTTAGGTTTTGACAGGTTTTTGTCACGTCATTGTTAAAAATTTATAAATTATTCTATTTCAGTGATTTGTTTGGTTTGGAAATGATTTTCATCTTAGAACGTGTTGCTTATACAGTATGTCCACGGATCTTTCAAAGTTTGGCAAAAAATTGGTTTAAAAGGACGAATTTTATTTTCCTTAAACACATTTTGATTATGGCTCTTTCACACAGGTTCGTTTTCTTAAATACATAATAGGATTTTAATCAACAGATTGCAAACGTAATACTGTAGAAGCATCGTTTTCGTCGAATCTTTTCTTGGTCTTCTTTAAATCACTAACGGATGCAGTTTTCTTTTAATTTGATTACTAACTTCCTATGTCCTGAACTTTGCATAATTGTACATTTGGAAACTTTTCTTGAAACTTGTCAATAACGTGGCGATAACAATTCTCGCCATTTCTATAATTTTGGATTATATAGTTATTTATAAGTACTATAAGGGATGTAAGTAACATTTACCAGTCGAGGACGAATTTAGCGAGGGCTGGCAAAAAAGTCCGAGACTGGTTAATGTACTTACATCCCATATAGTATATAACATTTTCCCCCCTCCCTGAATTGTATGTTTACCAGAAAATGCTGGATATATTTTTGGATTTTTATTATCATTACATTCGATAGCATTCTCATTAAATTATGAAGGCAGCCGTGATCCGTTGCCAGAGCAATATAAGCAGTTTTTATTTTATCAACAACGTCAAGTTGACAATTCATAGCGAAAAGCTTGAAGAAGTCGAATTATTTGATTCTGTGTGGACAAAATGGATGTTTCAGACATAGAAGAATCAGCAAATATTGCTTGTTTATCTCTACTACCGGAAAAGTCGAAAAAAAGGTATGAAGCAGCATATAAATCCTTTAAGAATTGGTGCCAAAGCAAGACGGCTACTGCAGTCTCAGAAGCCTTATTTTTGGCGTATTTCCACGAGAAAAGTGCTTTACTGAAGTCCCCATCAAGCTTATGGTGTGAGTATTCGCTGTTGAAGTCCACCCTTTTTATAGAGGAAAATATAGATATTTCTAAGTATCCAAAACTTCGAGCATTTTTGAAAAGAAAAAATGATGGTTACAGACCCAAAAAATCGAATGTGTTTAACAGGGAAGATGTGAATAAGTTCATGCTTGAAGCCCCCGATGATATGTACTTATTGATGAAGGTCGTAATGGCAATGGGAGTTGCTGGGACGTGCCGTTCTAATGAACTCTGTGAAATGAAAATGGACAATGTTAAAATAAGTCAAGAAGTCATAATTGTGACCATTCCTGACTCCAAAAATGGAATGTCACGTACATTTACAGTGACAAAAAGTGACGACACTCAGGTTTGTCATTTCAAAATAATTCAAAAGTACATTGATATAAGATCCCACATGGCGACTATTAATCCGCGCTTCTTTATGCGATATCAAAATGTTGGGAAAAATACGTTTTCGTCAATTCCAAGTAAAATTGCGAAATTTCTAAAGTTTGAGAACTTCAAAATGTATACTGGACACTCTTTTAGAAGAACGTCGGCAACTTTATTAGCAAATACTGGAGTTGATGTATTAGCTATCAAGCGACATGGTGGATGGAAATCCGCTACTATTGCGGAAAGTTACGTAGCTGAGAGCCTCAACAATAAAAAGGAAGTAGCGAATAAAATTTTATACAATAAGACCCAGCCAGAAGTCTCTTGCAGTGCTTCAACAGTGACAGAAACATTGGTTAGAAATGAAGGATCTGTGGAGTCAGAAAATGTAATACACATCAAGAAGAAACGAGAAAACGTGTTTCCAAATTTTGTTAATAATGTGAATAATTGTAATAATTATTGTACCATTAATATTCATTTCAATTAATATCACCGAATTTTTGTAATATGTTGATGAAATCAAAAATTAAAGTTATTCTTATAATAATTTCAGATTATTATTTCCCTAGGGATGTAAGTTGACTTACATCCTGTCGTTAAGGGCAACCAATACCTTGTTGAGTATCTTTCACTTCCGTCTGTCAAAGCAGTGTCAAAATAGGTTGCTTACAATACAGGGAGGGGGAAAATAATATTTCTTGCGCTAAAGACCACATCTTTCTTTATTATTTTGACAAATACGTCACAATTATCAAAGGTGTAATCAATTGGAAAAGCAGACAATGTTACTTAGAAAAAAAATTTAAAGGCGTAATTTAGAAATCTCACATTTTTACTTGAAAATCTGGAATGAGAAATTTTTTAAAATTCAAAACCAATTTTTTATATAACGTTTTGCATTAAAATTTAAAAAAGGCAACTTTAGGCGTAACGAAATTTTACCGTTTTGTATTTTTTGCAGCCCCTGTAAAAACAAATTTTTTGCATCATGGATCTTATTTTTAAAGCAAGCGAGAGCTTTTATAAAGAATGCTCTTTTCCGTATCTTTCTCCTTTTGGTCCATTTATCCTCTTGTCTACCCCATCCTCAATCTTGTATTTGTATTTGCACAGAAACTTAAAAACAAATTTATATCATAAAATTTAGTTGTCTTCTTGTTACACTTGTACGTTTGAAACTTTAAGTTGTCATATCAGACCTGTCTTGCGTTGGGGAATCTGTCCGAAAATGTTTTGCTAAACAAAAAGTCATGCAAATTTATTTAAGCTCACTTTGTACCCAAACCAAATAAAAGTTCGCTTTCTGCGGTTATAGGAAAAATTGATTTTTTGTACACTCTGTATACTAAATTGAAACTGCTTCTTTTATATTAAAACTTCAAAGAATATATATAAAACTTTAGATTCACTAAAAAGGTTTATGATTTAGTACAGGTTTAAATTAAGATCTTCTAGTTGACCAGTTAGGTTTTGGCAGTTTTTTCCTGTCATTGTTAATAATTCTTCATTAAAAACCTATAAGTTATTATAATATTTCTGCGATTTTCTTGGCTTCCAAATTATTTTTATATTAGAGCGAGTTGCTAGAGTGAATTTAATTCTATTATTGTGGAAAGTACGTACTAAAATTAACTGCCTTTTTCTTTTTTAAATTTGCGAAAAACTTTTATGGTAGAAAACTTAGTTGCCTTATTTTTACACTAATCAATTTAAAAGTTTTGATTGTCAAATTAGACCGGTCTATCGCTGGAGCATCTGGTCGTAATTGTTTCACACCTTGTTGGTCTACTATCGAAATTGAACTTAGGTAATATTATCAAATGTATTAACCTACATAAATTATATTTATATACACGGAATAGACGAATGGAAATTAGGTTACAACAATAATAAATCAAATTTAATTTGTTAATTTGTCCATCTTGTATGCAGGAGATCTAAAGTGCTGGAAAGTCAACGGTACTACATATGGTAAGGATTTTAATGTGCTACAATGCGACATCTCAAAAACGGTTTGGAACATAAAAATTTTAAAGGTAATAAGGAGGCTCGAAGGCAATGTATTTTAAAATACGTTTCACATTTACCATGCCCCTCGCCTCTTGCACTTTTTGATCCACGGTGGCAAGTTTAAGATGTTTTCGATGTTTTTCGAAAATTCGATTCTCCGTCAAAAACTATACGTACAGGGATATCGACATAAAAGTGAACAGGCCTTATAACTTTTTTATTTTTAAAGATGGGAAAAAATGGTAAATACAAAAGTTTTGAGGATTTTTATGAATCATTCATATATCTTATCAGCAAAACAATTGAGCATCGAATAAAAAACTTATAGTATAAAACATCGATTTTCTCGCTTATTTTAAATTGGAGGTATGACTTTTATCATATTTTTGGATTCTAGGAGAAGTTCAGGACATATTTTGTATAACATACCCTATGCGGTTTTTCAATCGTTTTTGAAATATTTCAAATTAAAAATTATTTCGCATAAATAATATACTTGAAACACTTGAAACCATTGACATTAAATTTTTTTAAGTTTGTGCTTTAAACATAAGTACTCAGGTTGCGAACGAAATACCTGCTACCTTTTTAAATTTTCTTCGTAGGTAAGTCAAAGTTAATGTCAAGGTTGATAATAATACTTTAGTCACCGTGAATTTATAATTTTATTTTTATGCAAAATAAGTTATTCTATTAATGAGAGATACCAAAGGTTGAAATTATATTCAAAAAATAACAATAATGTTAGAGCGGCTCAAAGACAATATGAAGAAAGTATTGAAGAGGAACAAAGAACTCCGTCATTAAACACTATAATAAAAACAAATGGAAGACTAGAAGAAAGCGGAATTCTGGGCAATAGAAAAAGGAGAAAAGAAAGAAATGAAGAACGGGACCTAGCGATTTTATTATATTTTCAAGAGAATTCAAAAAATCAATTCCCGATTGTGTGCGGTAGCTATGGAAAAAGAGATAAAATGTTGACTTACGGAACAGTTCAAAGAACGTTAAAGTGTTTTAAGTATATAGACCATACAAAATTATACCGATTCAAAAGCTTGGTGCCGATCAAAAAGAAAGGAGATATACTTTTGTCACAAATATTAACGAAAGAACGCGGCAAGATCCTAATTTATTTCATACTATCGTTTGGACAGATCAAGCAACTTTCTCAACTGCGGGAATGTTTAATAGACGAAATGTTCATGTGTGGTCGGATGAAAATCCCTTTACCGCCGAAGATATTGCTTTTCAGGGGCGTAATTCAATCAAAGTTTGATGTGGGATATTACAAAATACTATTCTAGGACCATTGTTTTTTCGGGCAGGAGCATTAAATGGACAGCGCTATCTTAATTTATTAGAAAACAAAATCGAAGATATTCTCGACGAATTGCCACTTGAAGAACGTCGACGTATTATGTGGCAACAGGACGGAGCGCCACCCCATAATATAATTGAGGTTCGCAATTTCTTAAACCTTCAGTATAACGAATGGATCGGTAGATATGGAACGTTACATTGGGCTGCAAATAGCCCAGACCTCACACCTTTAGATACATTTCTTTGGGGTCATTTGAAAAGTGTCGTATATAGCAATCATAATAAAAATATTGAAGAAATTCAAAGGAAGGTGAGAAATAAAGTAAGAAATCTAAACGAAAATGATGCTGAAAGTATTATAATCACACTCCAGAGGCAAAAAGGAATGTATGAAAAGGGCGAAGAATTAAATGGCGGACATGTTGAAAATTTCTTTTCATATTTATTAGCCAATGTTAACATTTATCTATTTATGTTATAATTTATTTGTTATTGTTTAACATCACTGGTAATTGCTGTCAAATATTAATAATTAATAAAAATCAACATTTATTGTTTAATAGAATAGCTCATTTTGCCTAAAAATAAAATTATAAATTCACAGTGACTAAAGTATTATTGTCAACCTTGACATTAACTTAGACTTACCTATGAAAAAAATTTAAAAATGTAGGAGGCATTTCGTTCGCAACCTGGATAGTTACGTTTACAGTATACTTATGCGAAATAATTTTTAATTTGAAATATTTCACAAACGATTGAAAAACCGCATAGGCTATGTTATACAAAATATGTCTAGAACTTCTCGTAGAATTCCAAAATGTGATAAAAATCATACCATCCAATTTAAAATAAGCGAGAATATCGATGTTTTATACTATATTTTTTTTATTCGATGCTCAATTCATTATAACAATTGATCGCGCTAGAATTTTTCAATGCCGATAATTTTCGTTTAATTTACACCTAATTCTTAATGTTCACGATTTTTTTCAGATTTTTCTGAGCGATCCTTCTGGTGATAAGGGTGGGGAACAGCAAGTTTTAAGCGTTTTTCCCAAAAAATGTTTAAAAAATGCATAAGAAAATACATTATATATATTGTTAAATTTGTGCTTCAGTAAGCTTTCATTTGATACCCTACACGATGCCCTTGAATGAAATGCAATGAATGAATCCATAAAAATCCCCAAAACTTTCATATTTAACATTTTTCCCATTTTTAAAAATAAAAAAGTTATAAGGCCCGTTCACTTTTATTTGGATATCCCTGTACGCAGTCAAAAATTCAATAAGGAATATGCATGTATTTTTGCATTACATAAATCGTTTAAGAAAGTCATTACAAACACAAGAATATTATTTTGAAGAAAATTTCTGAGATAATTAAACTAAAGAATATTTTCCTTCTCATTATAATTTATTACAATTTAAAAAGTAGCCTTTTGCCGTCGGTGTCAAGTAACGGCATGAGATAAGCAAAAATAAGTGTTAATCTACATGTTAACGTAAAGCTTGACCTAAAGTTAAACGGTTTTGTGATGCAACATAAAAAACATCCACATTTCCTAGCGTCACATACTGCGATCCGATTTATTTTTTCCTCTTCGCAACACATGACCCAATCAGACGAGGAATTTAACTCAGCCAACAAAGGTGTGCGTTTAGACGAGTATAGGTTGTGGAGAGTCGCCTTGCCCAGACAGTAAGTTGGCGTGTTACGGTTATTTTTTCTATTACAGTGTAATTTATGTATAATTTTTTTTATTAAGCAATAAAATCTATTAAAAAACTACCCTATAAATATTGTGTTGCGCCAATGTGCAAAAATATCACTTTAAATAGCCTGAAAACCTCATTTTTTACGTTCCCAGATCAGCCGATGTTGGAAGAAAGTACAGGGTGTCCCATTTTCGGCACTTTTGCGGGGTATCTCCCTTGTTTTCAAAGATAGAGGGTTGCGGTTTTCGCGACAGTGTGCTACTTTTTGATGAAACGAAAGATGTCATCAAAATATTTTTCATGGCACCCTTCGTTTTAGACATTCAGGACGAAATTGATTTTTTTCCATTTTCGGACCCCCCTCGCATTTCAGATATCTTGTAACTTATATAAAAAGTAACAATGGATCACATTAGAGATTTCTACGTAGAATCGAGTGGCGTGGTTAGATTTTCATTAGATGTGATATTTATCGAGATATTAACCACATAAATGTTTTTTTAAATGGAACACCCTGTATATTTCTTAATCATTAAGTTTCCCCTTTCGAGAGCTTTTCAAAAATATATAACACTTTATAGTTTTGTTTTTATTTTTAGCCCTTAAATCGAATTATTTAATTTTAAACTTTAATTTTGTGTAGTTGGCCGTGTTTATCAAGTGGTATAACGTCAATTTAGGTATTTAGATTAAAGAAAAACTGGTTAAATCCTGTATTTTCATTAATTTATTAAAATTAGTAGTATTTTTAAACTACAACACTACTTGTTATCTAGATATATGGAAAATCCTAACCAGAACTAAAACTGCTTAGTGTTTAATCACTTGAAAATTAAATTAGTTGTCTTGAATTATTAATAGCAAATAAAAGTCCAATTTAAGAACAAAACATACAAAACTTTAGGTAACGAAAAGAGTTAGTCCATTTAATTCATTCTAGCTCTTTTCGTTACCTAAAGCTTTGTATGTTTTGTTTTTAAATTTGACTTTTATTTGCTATTAATAATTCAAGACAACTAATTTAATCTTTAACTAAGTAAAAACTAAGCAGTTTTAGTTCTGGTTAGGATTTTCTATATATCTAGATAACAAGTAGTGTTTTAGGTTAAAAATAATACCAATTTTAATAAATTAATGAAAATACAGGATTTAGCCAGTTTCTTGTTTAAATCTAAATAATTGAATTGACGTTAAACCACATATTAAACACGGCCAACTACGCAAAATTAAAGCTTAAAATTAAATAGTTCGATTTAAGGACTAAAAAAATAACTATAAAGTGTTATATATTTTTGAAAAGCTCTCGAGAGGGGAAACGTAATGGTTAAGAAATATACAGGGTGTTCCATTAAAAAAAACATATGTTTGGTTCATATATCGAAAACTATCACATCTGACGAAAATCTAACCACGCCACTCGATTCTACATAGAAAACTCTAATAGGATCCATTTTTACTTTTTTTATAAGTTACAAGATAACTGAAATGCGAGGGGAGTCCGAAAATGGAAATACATCAATTTCATCCTGTATGTCAAAAACGAAAGGGGCCATGAAAAATATTTTTATGCCATCTTTCTTTTCATCAAAAAGTAGCACACTGTCGCGAAATCCGCAACCCTCTATCTTTAAAAATAAGGGAGATACCCCGCAAAAGTGCCGAAAATGGGACACCCTGTACGTACATACCTACTGCAAAGATCAAAAATGTTCTGTACAGAGGTATCATTAAAGATCAGTATCGTCAAATTTAAATAAGAGCTCTTCGTTTATTTTTATGTTACAATAAATTAATAACAAGTAGGGTAGACCGGGGTCGGTTGTAACATTCTGACTTTAGTATTTAATTATGAAAAAACTATTAGAATTGGAAATACTATTTGTATGGCTATAGTTAAGGTAATTAGTTACCTTTATTATGTAAGTGATATTTTAGGGCTGAACAAAGTAAAAACCTCACAGGTAACTAAAAATTAAAGTGATGTAATTTGTTACAACCGCCCCCACCCAGTGTCAGTTGTAACACCAAGGGGGGTCGGTTGTAACACCACATTTATTGTAGGACTATGCTTAAAATTGGGGATATAATAAAATATTTATATAGGACAATCATGGACACTGGTAAATTTTCATTGGGGGCTTCCAGTTTCTTCTTGTATCTTGTCAATGACACGTGGCATAATTCATATTGTCTTGCTTATGATTTAATAGAGAGATTCCCATTAGTAACTTCTTTATATGCTGGTTCGTAAAAGGTTATATCTTTCGTACCACGGTCTGTCTTCCTTTTCTTCGTACGGGGCATTCTTAAAAAAAGCAATAAAAAACTATATTATCTGTACCACAACGGGGTCGGTTGTAACGTTACAACCGTCCCCGAGTTGCCTTGTTACAACCGTCCCCGACTGTACTTGCAAATTTGTATTACAATTTTTAAGCAAAAAACACAACAACACGGTACAAAATTATGCCTATACAATAACAAAATACCTAAAAAAAACTGTCTAGTGCGATAAATTGTACCTACATGGCTTTTTCTGCACTTTATCACAATAAAAACGAACTCGAAAAAAGTTACTTTTTGATATACAAAATTTAAATGGCTCTATACGCACAACTGTGTTTCATGGAGCCGGTAATGGTACTAATGGGAGTTTAGCACCTGAATAGGCGGAATCTTTGACAAATTAGCGCATGCATATCTATTACGTTTATGAAGATATTTGAGATGTTGCTTTTGACCCCTGTTACTTTCGACCCCGGTCTACCCTACCTATTTGTAACAAAATGTTAAAGACAACTAAGCGGCCATTCATCATTCGAGAATTTACTTTTATCAAACTTCTGATTGTCCTTGCAGAAATTTCGTTCCGATCATTGTTAAACTTTCCTTTTATTCAAATGTAACGTTTTTATCTACGAAACATATTAACCTCTGGGATATAAGCAAGAAAGTAAGTTAACACTAGAATTCACCATGCACTAGCCGTGTCATCACTTTTATTTATATTATGACATGTAAACAATAGTATCACGATTCGTGATGAGATTCATTAAGATACAGATTTTTTTATTAAGATACAAGTTTAGAACCAATGTAAATGCAACATTACAGCAATATTCGGTCAATATCAAAGATTGCCATGACCATGACAAATTTACAATTAATCAATGTTGACAGTTCATAGTTACGGTTTACTTTGTGAATTAGTAACATCTGTGCTTTTTGCAAATAAAAGCGGTGAAAATGTGCGATAGTGGGAGTGAAATTGAGAATTTTTCACGATAAATTGCGGAATAGCCACAAACAATTTATTACCCACAAAATCAGCAAAACATACGGAAATAAGTTTAATAAGTTTTTAAAATTAAAATTTTTGTGTATGCAACTCGCATTTAATGGCTATTAAGACACTCGTATTCATTAAGACACGAGCCGAAGGCAACTCATGTCTTAATAGCTATCATTAAATGATTATTGCATAATGTACTATTTTTTTTTGTTAATAGGGACCAAAATAAATGGATAAAAACAACCACTATACGAGTAAATATTTAATTTATGCGAAGAACAGAAAAAAAATATTGCAGGTTTATTTGGATTATATGTATATTCCCTATAGTTCGTACAAAATAAAAACCGATGGACGTCATCAAACACGTGTTTAAGTTTTATAATACACTGTTGCCAGATTGTTATAAAATTATCGAATATTGAGAAATAATTTAACTAGCACATGGATGGATTTTTTTGAATTATTTGCTCATTTATTTTTTGTTAAATGACTTATTTTTTAACATTAAAAATATGTAGAATAACTTAAAAAGTTTATATCGTTGTAAAAGACATTGAACAGTGTATAAACATGCAAGTACAGAAAAGAGTACGAAAAATAACATGTAAACTCCGTCACAGACGCAAGGAGATGTAGGCGTGCATCAACGCACCTTCAGCAATGCCCGTGTGTGGAAATGAAACGACGAATTTTTTTATCGTGCGTGCCACATTCATTCCATACACGAGCGTTGATGCACGCGAGTTTGTGCACTCGTACATCTTTCTGCGTCAGTGGCCGGCTTAAGTAAAGATATCTTTTAATGGAAGGACAAAATGGTAGGAAAAAATTATACTGAATTTTATTTATTTTTTACAATACACGGTGTCCTATATAAGAATGCACACTACAGGGATCTCGTAAACCAGAAGAGATACAAAGATGATTAAATTAGGGAAAAGTTGCGTTTTGCTGAACCTTTCAATGTCACAATACGAAATCTAAAAAAATCCGATTACTTCCGAAGATATTTAAGAAAAACCGAATTTTCCGATTTCGTTTTTATTTTTTTCTGACTCTATTTAAAACGATATGACAAAATAAATTTCACATTCTCATTGCCACTTTTTCTGCTCTACAAGCCGACGTTCTTAGATTTTCAATACGACGTTTCGTTTCTTCGCAACCATCATCAACTTCATTTTTTTGAATAGTCGAAAAATTTTGTTTTATTCCTAAAAAATTCTAATTTTAATTCTAAATCCCACGACATATCGCTTCTTACATTTATCCGACGTTTCGGACGAAAAAATCATCATGAATATTATTTGATGATTATTACGAAGGAACGAAACGTCGGATCAAAAATCGAATTACGTTATCATGTAGAGGAGAAAAAATTACATGGGAATGTGGATTTTATTTTGACCTGTCTTCTTTTGTGAAATCAGAAAAAAATTAATTGCCAAGATTTATGTTTAAAATTTCAAGAATTCGTAGATTTTTTTCTGATTCTACTGTAAGAGATAGATTAAAATAAATTTTACATTTTTATTGCCGTTTTTCTCCTCTACAACATGACGTCATTCAATTTTTGCTTCTACGTTTTGGCTTCTCTCGACCATTATCAATTTTTTTTTAAATAATCCGAAAATTTTATTTTAGCACAATTAAATTGCCATTGTTATTCTGAATTCAACGACTTATCACATACGTGCAAGTAAGCAAGATGTTATTATCAAAAAACAAAATATTTTATTTTTACGCTACAAAAAGTTCATTGAAACAATCTTATTTAATCATATGTTCAGAATAACAAGGGCAATTTAACTGTGCTAAAATAAAATTTTCGGATTATTTAAAAAAAGTTGATAATGGTCGAGAAAAGCCAAAACATAGAATCGAAGCCAAGAACGCCAGAAAAGCCAAAACGACAATAAAAATGTAAAATTTATTTTAATCTATCTCTTACAGTAGAATCAGAAAAAATCTACGAATTCTTGAAATTTTAAACAAAAATTTTGGCAATTAATTTTTTTCTGATTTCACAAAAGAAGACAGGTCAAAATAAAATCCACATTCCCATGTAATTTTTTCTCCTCTACATGATAACGTAATTCGATTTTTGATCCGACGTTTCGTTCCTTCGTAATAATCATCAAATAATATTGATGATGATTTTTTCGTCCGAAACGTCGGATAAATGTAAGAAGCGATATATCGTGGGATTTAGAATTAAAATTAGAATGTTTTAGGAATAAAACAAAATTTTT